>JASSUY010034795.1:0-75492 GCA_032466535.1 Forpus xanthops
CACAGGGTGCCCAGAGAAGCTGTGGCTGCCCCATCCCTGGCAGTGCTCAAGGCCAGGTTGGACACAGAGGCTTGGAGGAAGCTACTCTAGTGGCAGGGGTTGGAACTGGATGTGCTTTAAGGTCCCTTCCAACACAAACCAATCTGTGATTTTATGAAATCTAAGCTTTTCTTACGGCTCATTGACTGCACAGACCACGTACTGAGTAAATTCGCTGTTGGTGTTTCCCATATTGAAACCTTTGTGAGAAGAACTGATTTATTTGCTGCTTAGGTATGTAGAATAGTAGCATATGTGAAAACACATGCAAGGAATGTGAGATGTGAGGTTTGTGTTGTTATAAGGTTTTTGAATTGGGTTACCTACCCTTACAATGAAGAGCACTTGTTTACAGTGTGTTCTGATTGCTCTGTGGGGCACACTGAGCCTGTGGATGGCACATGGAGGAATCACCAGCCTGGTGGTGCTGGGAGGGGAAGAATCATAGATTCAAATAGGCTGAAAAAGACCTTTAAGATCATCAAGTCCAACCATTACCCCAGCACTGCCAAGACCACCACTAAAGCGTATCACTGAGGGCCACGTCTGCAGCACTTTACAAATCCCTGAGCCCATGGTGCTACACAAGCACTATTTTACTCAGTGGGCAGCCTTATAAGCATCTAGACTTATTGTAGGTACTGGTTTTGTAGCATTAGATGGCATTTTTCCTTTGGTTTAGTTGCTTTGTGTGTGTGTGTGTTATAGGAAAACAATGGAGACGGTTTGGTGTTGCAGGCGAGGTGGGTGCCTAACAGAGAAAGAAGCCAGCAGTGATGGCTGTCCCTGTCCAGGGTTTGTTAGTAGCTCTTTCCCTCATTTCTATAGGATTTTCTAGTGCTCTTCAAAAGGCTAACTTAGGGAAAAGGTGACACAGCAGCAATTCAAGGGCTGCCGGAGGTGTTCAGTGATGTAGAGCCGTGCTGTGAAGTGACGTATGGAGACAAACAGTGGTCCTGGGGCCACTCTAAATTGATCGCTGTGTCACAATAGATAGTTAAATTTCAATGTGTGTCGAGTACTTGCCATTTCAGTAGATTGCAATCAGCCTGAATTGATATTACCTGAATAAATCAAAGCTCTGCATAGCACATCCATTTCTTCTACAACAGAGCTGTGCGTATTGTCTGAGGGTGGAAGAAGTTGGTGCAGAGGCTCTGACTGGTGGTACTGTAACTATAGACCAATGCTGCAGCATAAAGGAATACATTTTGGCATGTAGCAGGCTCCTAAATGCAAAGAACTCGCCACCGCAGTGTCAAAGTGGTGAATTACTGTGATTGCTTGCACAGAGATCACATCATGTGTTGAATGGCTACTATGGTAGTTGAGCCGTACCATCATCTGCCCAGGCTGGTCCTGTTTACATGGCTGTGCATAGGGCATTCTTCATAGTAATTAAACATGACAGCCCATTTGAAGTGGCTGCATTCTGGTTTGGGACAGGTCAGGCTCAGGCAGCACCCATCAGTTATGCCTCCTTGGAATACATACGTATTTCTTCCTAGGGGAAAGTTTATTCTTGTTATTACTCCTAGCCACATCTGAAGTGTGTTTTTAAGGGGACTTCCTTACTGTCCCCACTTATTGTTCTTGGGTGTATGCTGTGGAGCTGCCATAGAATGCCTGAGCTCAATTTCTTTGGGCTGAAACTGGACCACTGAGGCACTGGAATGGGTTGCCCAGGCAAGTTGTGAATGCTCCATCACTGGTGGTGTTCAAGGCCAGGTTGGACATAGCCTTGGGTGGCATGGTTTAGTGGGAGGTGTCCCTGCCCATGGCAGGGGGGGGTTGGAACTGAATGATCTTAAGGTCCTTTCCAACCCGAACTGTTCTATGGTTCTATATGAAACTCCAGTGGGTGATGTGCTCCGAATCATGTTAAGGCTCACCGATTGCTCACAAGCATTTAGCCCACAGGACTGGATTGGACCTACTCTGCATTAACATTCCCCTGGTGTAAGTTCTGTTGAGTGTTGAGTCCTGGCCTCTGCTTTGTTTCATTTTCTAGGTCCCTTGGCATTGCTGAAGTCCATTAGCTAGCATCAGCGCAAGGGAAGGTGCATGGATGTGGATGGTGTACATGCACCCCAGGACATGCTTTATGTCCAGTGGGCAAAAAGAGTGACTCTGGTTGTCTCTGCTTTCCCTGCACCAGCTTATTTCCATCCAACATGGTATAAGAGTATTAGAGGGTGTCTCGTTGCATGCTGTCTGTTCATTCCAGGCAGCCTTTTACTGCTTGTCATCCTCTCTGCTCATTGCTACTTCCTGAGATCCTAGGAGAACCTCTATCAGAAATCCAGCTGACCTGATTTTGTTTGGGGAAAGCAGTTTCCATCTTACAGCTCCATCTTAAAGCTTCAGAAAGTCTGTCTTTTAGCTCCAGTTTGCAGTTCTTATTACGGGCACGTAGGGAGATAATCACATCTCTGCTTTCCTCTTCTCTTTTCAACCCACCATGAATTTTCTTTCGCTGTCCTGCCTCATTTGTTTCTCCCTCTAATTCTTCTCATTAAATAAATTGCAGCCAGAATGTCCTGTCAGACGAACAGTAAATGAATATATTGCAGCCCAAACTTCAAAAGAGAAGAAAGAATATAACTACAATGACCCACGTCCTTACCCCATCATGGGCAGTGATAAAACGGCGATTGACTTAATTGGGAACAAGGCAGTGCTCCCCCTAATTTCGTGTTGCTGCTTTATTAACATTAATAACTTAGGGTTTGCAATTTGTATGGCTAGCAGTTAGGCCAGCTGGCCACAGTCTTTCCTCTTTGTTGGTATAATTGTGAGGGAGGTTTTGTGGCTATAAGCCAGCAACCTCCTTGGTGGAGCTGGTACAGAGGAGTAGCACCTCCATGGGGGAAATCAAAAGCTCTGCAATATGAGATAGGAAATAACATACCGAGTGGGTATAAGGTGCGTTCATTTGGCTCTGACACGTGTTTGTTGAAGTTCTAAAGCGAAAGCCATACGGAGATGATCTTTCTGTTTTCTATATTGAAATAGAGGAGCTTGGGGGCAGAATAGTAAATGATGCGCTTATGAGCTGACTTTGCACTCGTAGGTACGTTCCCTTATCTCGTTATATGGCTGCTTCTAGGAATCAAATATTGAGGTTTGCATTGCAGCACTCTTGATGGCTGGAAGCCTTTGGTTTTGTAGATGATGCTATAGATCAGTTTTACAGTTCTCCTGGTAGTTTAAAGGAAGGGGAGAACATGCTCTCATGACTCTCAACAAGACCTTAAAACTCTCTGGCGCTCTCTTTTTCCCTCAGGACAAGATATATTCTGGTCATCTACAAGAAGGCATTTTTCAGTGAGTGCAATTTTTGGTACTGTCTGGCAAGCAAAGCTACTTATTTTTGATAGAGGGTTTTCATCCGGCTTGACTTTAGGAGTAAAGAAAAGAACCCTTCAGTTCTTAAGGTCCTTTCCAGCCCTAACTCTTCTATGATTCCCTTTTCCTCTTCAGCATATACACCATGTCGTTATACAGTAAACACGTTATTCCCTTTTGAAACACCTTTTCCTTTCAGTCACTCTCTGTTGCGGAAGTGTTTCTGGCGTGCTACTACACACTGCAGCATCTTTGTTCTACAAACGGCAGTGAACTGGAGGCAATGCTGGAGCTGGATTTGAAACCCTGCATTGTAAAAAGGGAAAGGGGGAACTTCACACTTGCATGTTAGTGTGTGAGTGGTGATCTAAAAGCACATACACAGTGGATTCTTGTTTGGTTTTCCTTCATGTTCCTGTGATCTGATGGAGTAGAAATGGATAAGCTGTGTATATGGAAGGAGCTTTTGCTGTAGCACCTCATCACCTACCAGGAATGTCTTACCACATCTTCATGTGCCCCTTGTGGTTTTCCAGGTGTGTTGACCAGTTTTCTGGATTTCAGGGCATCACAGGTTAGGCTGAGCTTGCCTTTACTGCCCTGGGGAGTTAAAATGAGCTCCTTGGGGTGGTACCCTATGGCACAGTGATCACCAGACAGGCAGCACGCATGAGCACGGGAATGCCTACTTACCTCTTTGTGCCATACATGCAGACTGTGCTATAGAAAAGTCATTTTGATTGTTCAAAGGTGTTGCTGCAAAAATACAATGGGTTGCATCTGTGCTTTGGTTTTGCTTGGATCTGGTCTGAGTATAAAAGAAATGGTGTGTGCAGTTATGGCACAGATTGGATGTCTTGTTGGAGAAGGTGCTGTGTCCCTGAGGAAACAAATGCCCACTGAATTGCTGCAGAAGAGAGATGGGTTACCAGCTGAAAGAGGGGTTGTATTGTGGAGGAAGAACAATGAACTACAGCCATGGGTGCCTGCATTGCCCCACTGCTGGAAGTGATCAGGCAGCCCCACTGCGCCTACAGAATCAGAACCATGTTGTGAATGCAGTGTGAACCTGACACTGTCTTTCCAAAGCTGCATCCTATTCTGAGCCAAGACATGCAACATCCCACTGTCAGAGACACGAGGAATCATCTCCATCCTGGTTGAACTTCACTGCAAACACATGTGTTGTGACATCAGCAGAAGATGGGTGCTTGCATAGTTCTCCTGGGCTTCCTCTGTGGCCATGGCATCAGGAGCTAGCTCATGTCTATGTGGCCTATTTGTCACCCTGAGGCTAAAACAAAAGGGTGAGAGGGAATTAATGAATGTTAATATATGCTAGTTTAATTGAGAAGTGCTGTTTTCATCAACTGCTGTTTGAAGAACAGACTTAAGTATGTTTGTAAGCTCGAACAAATGTTGGCTTTTTAAAGCTGCTGCACAAACACAAAGATCTTGCTGCCTTTAAAGAGGTTTAGAGCTGTGAACCGTTCAGTACCCCAAATCTATGGGCGAATAGTGAGGCTGGGATTCAGTAAAGCCTATTAATAGTAGTATTTTTCTACTCAGTAGCATAAACCATGCTTAAGCCAAACCAGCCTTAAAAATATGGGTAGTTCCAGCAGTGCAGCACCCAGCCTGTAATGTTACTTGAAACAAGCAGAAATGATCTCCATCTCCTTCCTGCTTTCATGGCATGAATATGTTTCGCCTCTAGACGTCGCAAAGGCATCCCTTCTGGTTTGAGGAGCCCAAAGAGATGTCCTTGAGATAGTCTGGCTGTTCCTGCCACTCTGCTCATCATGTCCAACACAGAGGCATCTTGGGGCAGTAATTATCATGTGAGGGAATGTGGTCTCTGAAGGCAAAGCTGAGTTGTGTTTAGGCCTTCTCCTTTCCCAGGGCAATGGGCTGGGATGTCCTTGTGTCCTGAAGCTCAAGTGCTGTCTGCCTTAAAATCTTCTCTAAACCCCATTTTTAGGTGAAATCAAGGTCATTTCTGTAACCTAATTACACTTGAGAGGTCGAGTGCAATGCAATGGAAACCAGAGCAGCTTTTCAAGATTGGTGGGAAATTCTGAAGGCTCTGGACCTGTTTTGAAGTGTAGTCATGGTTACCTGGCTTCTGTTGTGCAGAAAAGTTGGTGCTAATCCACCCGGCAGGTAGCAAAGACAAAACATATTAAGTACAATGAGTAACTGGAAAACCTTGAACAAGTGTGCTTTGGGAAAGGATGCATACTGATAAATAAACATGACTTCAGTGGGCGAGTTCACGCACAGCGATACGCATGCCGAGCATCACTGCCTCTTTCTCTGCATGCAGACCCAAAATAGGGTTGTTTCTTTGAGACGTGGTGCTCGAGGTATGGGAATGAGGACGTCCTTGAGTTCAAAGTGAAATCTGTGCTTGAAAGCAGGATATGAGGGTCCCTGTGTTCTGGTTAATTAATTCTTGTGATTTCCTATGGAAACAGCCCTTTCGTCATTTCATCAGTAGCAAAATTAAGAAGTGGCCCCTGCTCACTACCAAGAACAATAAGCTTATTGTGCTATGTTGTATAGCACTAACCTTTCCTAAATACAAGCATGGATTCAGGTCTGTACTATTAGTCATAGCTCACTGATGATGCTGTCCGAGGCCTTTGCAAACCAGTCTTCTCTAATTGAGATAAAACCTGGAGCAACAGGCTGTCCTGCAGCTCTGATCTCCCAGGGAGAAGAGACAAGCATCCCTTGTCGCAGCATGAGGATGCTTAGGGCAACGCATATATTTGTGCAGTGCCTTCCACCCTCCGCCTCACTTAACCAGGGTTGATTTTAACCTACTTGGGGCTCAGTAGTGAGCAGAAACCAGTTGTGATTGCAGCGCAGCAGTGAACCACCACTGCTGGCTCTGTTTGGACTGACACAGGCTCTGTCTGTACACAGACGGCTATTGATTTGGCCGGCACAGATGCTGATTCACAGGGAAGAAGCATTTGTCTATCGGAGCCCAGCTGAAGGCCAGGGAAATAGAAACCCAAGGATGGAGGTTGTTTTGGTTTAAAAGCGTGCGAGAAGGGGTTTTTTGTGACTCCGGGCAGATTAATTTCACTTTTCCTCCCCCTTCTTACTCGTGCATTTAGCAAAGCTAAATCAAAATGCAAGAAGCTGCTGGATGCGGTCATGCTGCATCAGATACTGAAAGAGCCCCACTTGTGACCAGGAGTAGCTGTGAAAATGAGAACTGGGCAAAGCACTCCCTGTATGCAGAGACTAATGGCATCTCCCAAGGGTAGGCATTTTCAAGTAAAGAATCCCATGGAGTTGTTTGTTTCAGTCACAAATAACATCAGGATGCTGAGATAAATCAACCTCATTTCTGAGGTGCTTTGACGTGCGGGTGGAGGAGCAGTTGGATGCATGTGTTGCGTTTATGAAATCATGTTGTTTTTTTCCTTTGGTTGCATATTTATGTGAAGTTAATATTCTTTACCAATAAGGTTCTTGTGGCCAAAGCAGGATCTTTATAGAAGAAGATACTAGAACTATTTTAAATGATCTTCTGATGTGTGTAGATGACCCATGGCTGCAGTGCTCCGGTATTAATTCTGGTGTAAGAAGAGGTAAATTGGAGGCTGGGTACAGGTTCTACATGTGTGGGGAGGGTCTGTTTTGCTGCCTGAAGGTGATGGGGAATGGAGAGAAGGTGTCATATGAGGAAGGTTTTGACCATGTTTCCACCTGTAGAAAAGATGCACAGGACCAGCTCAGGAAGGTGGAGTTACCTTGCTTGCCACACACAGCATTCAAGGCCAGAGAGCAAGCAAGTTCACCCTGGTGTAAATGAAGCAAACAGGGATTAAAATGTGGAGGCTGGGAAGTGTCTTTTCCACCCAGGGCAGCCCAGAGAGCCTGTGTGGTCTCCCGGTAGGAAAAAGAGACATTTAGGAGGGAGGCAGCACTCTCAGGAGGGCTCTCTGGAAGGCAGAGCAACGCACAGTGTTTGAGGGTTTTGGTAAAAGGAGAAGTGAGCATTAGGAGTATGAAACTCGATGACTGCTAACAGCCATCTGCCACAAGTGCTCTGCAGAGAGCAGTGATGGTTATTTTCCCACTCTGTTTTCTGTCATTCCAGAAGCAGGGAAGCAATGCCCAAAGTCTAATGCAAAATAAAACAGAGCAGGTTTTGATTGTGCCACGCAGTCAAGTGGAAAAATGAGGTAACTGGGACTCCAGTTCTGAATGTGCCTTAAGTGTCCGAGGTCCAGCTGCTTGTTCGGGTGATGGGTAGAGTGCTGCATCCTTTCCTTACAAGAGCTGCTGGGCTCACGTAAGATTAACTCTGATCTAGTGTTGGAGATATTACTTAAGTAAAGAAGACTTGGCAGGTCAAATACTAGCTTCTTTTAGACAAGTGGGTAGGAAAAACCTGCTGTGTTTTTGTCCTTTCTCCAGCACTGAATTAGCCAGGATGCCTGGAAATAAAACTCTGATGAAAGGGAATGCTCTTTATTCCCCTCCCTGAGGTTTTTGCCCATGTGTGAGCATTGCTCACTCCTCCTGTAGCTCCTGGCACTGAGCATGGGAATGCATCCACCAGCAGTGGAGGGGGGAAATAGTGATGGATGCTACTGGCCATGGAGGCTCTGGTTAGACTTGGACTAACGTGCTTTATTTACTGAGCTTGGAATAGAAGTAGACAGACATGAAAGGGATTTTGTAAGTTGACAAGCGCCAGCAACATCTGACAAGTTGGGCTTAACTGATGCTCAGAATGAGGAGCAGCATCAGAACTGAGCCTAGAAATGGAGTCAGAACAAGGGCACAGTGTCCCAGCAAGGGCTGGAGGGCTCATGGACCTGTAGTCTCCCAAAACAATCCTGGAGAGAAATGGAGTGCTGTGCATGGGGGGGCTCCCCACCACAATGGGTATTTATACTTACGGTACACACTCTTTTCTCAGCAGTCTTCCTTTCTTCCCCATGTTAAATGAGTACCATTCTGTCTGCAGCATGGCTTGTTCTCTTGTGGGCTGTGGAGGAATTCAAGGGAAAAAAGTGCTAGATTCTTAATGATTCTCCTTGAAAAATAACCCTGTTATATATGTATATCTGTATTTGGTTTTTGGCAAGCTGCCTTGCAGGGATACCAAGTCCTAAGCAGTGTTTGTGTGTGAGACAGGTATTGCCCGGGAGCTGACATTTTCACTGTCACCCCTACTGTGGGCACCTAAATCCACAGCAAACCAGCAAAGCCAAAACACGTTGTGCAACCCATGACCTTGATCAGGTTTCAAAGTACCTTAAAACTTAAGCGGTGGCAAGCGTGACTTGTATGGTGGGAAGTGTTTTAGGCAGCATTCAGGCGCCATTGCCATAGTCTGGGCTCTGGGTTTGACTTTATTATGCTCTTGGTTTTCCAAGTTAATTTATCCAAATGACATAGAGCTGTGGGGGTAGCTCCCTGGTATATGATTGACTAAATAATACTCTGATTTTTGGAGAGGCTTTTCGAGTTCACTGCTTCCACACCAGCTATATTAGTTTGTTCTAATGCAGGTCACTTCCTCTCATAGTCATGCCATCCTCTAAGCAGAGCGCGGTACAAACAGTTTCTAATGGCATCAATCGGATTACAGGGTCGAACAGCCATGTCTGAAAGGGTTTTTTGATTAGGCAAATGCTATTGAGCTGGTTGTTTTGTTTCCTTTTGACACACACATTCATTTTCAGATGTGATTAACAGATTAAATGGCGAATTTCGATGAGAGTTTTGGAGGCAGCTATCGTTGGTGGAGTGGCTGCAGGCATCGCAATATCCTTCTCGCTTGGGTTGAAATTCACCCATCACTTCCAGTAGAAAATGAAATAACTTTTTAGACTCATGGCACAGTCATTTTAATTGTTGTCAGTTCCTGTCTAATAGTGAAAGAACATGGAATTGGAGTGTCCTGTTGGAAATGTATTTCAGACCAGTGCTGAAGAGGGAAGAGTGAGGAGAGGATGTAGCCAGGGCAGTGGTCGGTACGGCAGCAAAGTGAGGGCATTAACACTGTTTCAGAATGGGGCTCATTTCTGTTTCTTCCCTGGGAACATTAGTGTTTCTAGTTCATCCAGTTCCAAAATAGGATTTTAGGCAGAAATTCCAAGTTTTGACAAGCTATTTGTTGTTACACTTTAGGAAAGGCAGGCTTCCTGCTGAATTAGGGAATCTGGCAGGAGCTTATTCTCCTCTCCCAGTGGTCTGTGGTTCTTACTGTACTTCACTAAGCAATGATAGAGTCGTATGCAGGGATTTCTTCCTTCCACATCCTATTTTCTCATTGTTCTCTAGCAGCCCACCTCAAAGGTTAATAGCTATCTCAGGGATGCGCCAAGGTCTCAGTAAGGACTGAAGAGAGTAGAATGTCAGAGAAGAGACATCTCAGGAACAAAGTAGGTTGGATTGGGGGAGAAAAAAGTGGAGAACAGGCTCAAAGGTGCGAAGGAGAAGTTACTCAAGCCACAATTCCTTTTCTTCTTTCACGTACGTTCACAGCCAGGCTTGCATTGCATTGTGCCTTGTGCTCTCTATTAGCAAATGACGCTGTGCAAGTAGGGGCTGCTTACCATCGAAGGTCAACACAGCTTGATGACTGGGGGAACAGCTGTATCACTGTGCCAACTGCTGCTTCAGAACAGCTAATGAAGTGCTTGGGAAGGCTTGAGAGCAAGGTTGAGGAGAAGCTGTTCATGCCAGGCAATAAGCTGAACAATAAAGGAGCTTGGAGGAGAGTGACATGCTGCTTTCGAGCGTTACCCAGAGCCTAAATGCAGTGCTGAGGGTGCTTGGCACTAGGATGAGATGGTTTCAGTGTGGAAGTCTGTGATCATACTGTCATACTCAAGGTAAGGTGGAGGTGTGACAAGGTGACGTATCATCCCTGCCTGAGTGAATGCATCCTGTGTTTTGTAATGTCAGCATGCAAACAAAGCCGGAGTTGCTGTCACTTGCAAACAAATACATATAAGCAACAGGCAGTCATAAGCTCAGTAAGAATTGTGGGAGTAGCTCTTGAAGACCATGCAAAGAGATGGCTTCAGCTGATCTTAATAGGAGGGATGTGGTAATTCATTTTATCCCTTCTCCTAATTGCAGATGCTTTTTGAGATGTCTTGATGGAGGTTTTTGCAGATCTCCCGAGGGTGACGTCTGTTCCTGGTAGGACACTCCAAAGCTGTAGGTTTCCTTTCCTACCACTGCGTGCTCTGTAGAGCCTGCTAAATCCTGCTTGCTTAGTTAAAAATGGAGAGGTTTAGTTCAGTGACGACCACATCTGATTGGTGATATAATCAAAGGAGCCGTACATTGTGTCAATCACACAGCTCTCTGACCACCTTTCAAGCAAACTTCAGTGCCTGTGCCTGTTGGAAGCCTAAAAGTCACTGCTCTCTGACCTTGCTCCACTTAGGCTCCTTTGGCATTTGCACTGTCTGCAGCCACTGGAGTAGATTAGAGCGTATGCTACTCAAGCGGGGAGCGGGGCTAATCTGACAATAAATGTGTATTTTAAGTGTAGCTGTTGCATTGCATTAATATTGTTTATGTTGCAGTGGTAGTCCCGTGTTGGCACATGACATGAACGATATTAATGATGTGGGAAAGGCCGAGCTTTTTAAGGGGCCATGCTGGTGCGAAGTCGAGCGTGCTCTAACGGGAGCAGTATCTGGTCTGCTGATAAAAAATAAAGGCAGTTAATTGCCTATATTTTCCTTTTCTTAGTCTCTCTTACTCATCAAAGGCTTTGCTGAGCTTGGTGAACGTGTCTCCCTTTAAGGATAAGGTAACTCCTGTGAAAGCATTTGCAAGATTAATTTCCACTTTCTCTCCAGGGAATTGTGGGAGTTAAAGCAACCATGTGTGTTCCCATTATTTTTTTGGGCATGTTTGCCCACTGGGGCTGTTTCTAAGATGCAGAAGCGGTAGGTAACGGAATTGTCTAAAGGGGAAAGCTTCAAACAGTGCAAATAGCTGCATCACAGAGAGAGGAGGGTGAACTGAGCCGTAGTTGTGGGGACTGGAGGGGTTGGCATCGTGCTTTACTCACACCCAGATGATCCTGGCACTGCAAGGTGCAGTCATGTGGAGTGGAGGGGGACAGGCTGATGCTCAGTGGGGGCCAGGGGATGCAGTGCCAGATCAGGGCAGTGATGCTGAGATGCGGCGATGACCACCTCCCACTGACACCCCATAGGCAGGCTTGAGCTCCTGTTTTCCAGGGACAATAACGTATGGCACACCGCTGTGGAAAAGCTGCCAAGCTGCGGCGAGGCCAGGTGCAGATAAGGAGGCTGAGTGAATGAAGCCTCTGTTTGTCATGAAGAAACCATGCAGCGTGGTGAACAAAGCCAGCCTCTTCCCACGTACAAGGCCCATTAGGAACTTTGCAGCTATCATTTATTTAGACAGGAAGTATATTCTCCTTCTACAGTAATTTATTGGCCGATTTATAAAGGTTGCTAGTTAAATCTGTTGGAGTGGGAGAGCTGAAAAATGAGGACGAACAAGCAGCTAACTGAAAAGCCAGCCCTTCTCCCATGAACCGTTGTCTGGACTGTATTCCAAACAGGAACATTAGTTTCAGTGTCAGTTATTTCTGGTTGGGTTTTCATTCAGCTCCCTGGAAGCTGTGTGGTTCCTGTGCCTTTCCGTATATTCTCGACTCCTCTGCTAGTTAATCACAGTTGTGGAGTCGGTTAATGTTTTAATAGGGAGGGTTTGTAATATTGGGGTTTGAAATCTGATAAGGTGCATGCAGTAGTAAAGAAATACTGATTATAACTAGAAGGGCACTGTTGTGTGGATCTCCTTGACTTTGTAAAGCTAGTCCATTTCTTTGGGAATGACATGGCCTTGTTAGCATCTTGTTCAAAGATTGATACCAAGGATTAGATTTATTAGATCTTTTTCCTTTATAGAAAAAGAAACCAGGATATTTACCAGCCTCTTTCACATTTAAGTCTATTAGATCTCCAGTTTGTATACCTCAGAGCCACACCACCAGAGGCTTGGAGGAAAGTGTTAAGCCTGTGAAGCTGATGTACAATGTAATATGACCATAGGCTTCACCCTCATCTCTAATAGCGAGAGACTGCCTTTTCAACCAAGGTTTACAGTTTAATATTGCTTCTGAGATGTGCTGTCATTAAGCATGACTTTGGAAGTAAATCCTGTGTCTTGTTCTATCTTAAGGACACTCTGTGGGCTTAGAGTGTTTCTAGGCTGGAAACCAGAAGTTTCATGGCATCGCAGAGCTTGCAGCTACTTCAGTGCAGTAATTCTCCTGCTCTGTCAGCTATGGTGAGGTGAGGCAGATCTCCATCATTTCTCCTGCACTGCTACCCTGTAATACACCAGAAAAGCTGAATAGAGCCTCCTCAAGATGAGTAAACTTGGGGAAAAGTATACTACTTCTAGTAGATGCTACTTATACAGAGCTTCTGTCAGCTCTCCATATTATATCGTAGTGCCATGAAAATTGATGTTGTTGACCCCTTGGGTTGTCTTTCGTGCTTTGTTCTATGATCTCAGCTGACAATTTCCTTCATAAGGGCCTGGGTACATTTCACCTGTTGTAGACCCACTGGGTATGTCAAAGAAAATAAGAAGAATGGTCATAGAGTATTATGGAGCAATAGTTTCTGTCTCTGTGAAGCCCACATTACAGATCTCCCATCTCCATTCAATCTCCTTGCTTGCAAGAAGAGTAAGAGCAAGGGCCAAGTCATTTAGGTGGGGAAAACAGGTTTGAAATCGCCTCTGCTTGCTTGGTGTGGTCTGTACTTGTGGGTCTAAGTAAAAATTCAAGCCTGCCCTTACAACCCCAACGTAACTGAAGAGGAGGGGCTGAAAACCAAGCCCTGAGTGGAGCTGGGTGAACACCTGGAGTGTGGGATGTGGGGTTGTCCAGTGTTGAGTAACAATAACAGACTACTGGAAAGTAAAAATAACCAACTTGTGTAAGCTGGCACCTGTGACAGCTCTAATCTTGCTCTGGGCATGAGATGAGCAGCATGTATCAGGCCTTAACTCCAGCTTCTAATTTTGTAATTCCTAAGCAGTTGTAACTGTCAAGCAAGCTCAGTGTAAGCTATTGTATAAAGCCTTGTAATGTGGCTGGCAAAGACAGCTCAACAGTGCCAACGGATGCTGGAAGAGTAAAGAGTCTTACTGTTGCATCTCATGTTTATATCTGCCTTAAACTTCTTATTAACCTTCCCATAGTCTGTTGTTCTTACTCAGGGATGCACTTAAGCTTGTGTTTTGGACGCATTTGCAAACCTGATTGAACTTGGTGGGGGCAAAACATTGCTTAACTGCTGTGCTCAGGTAAGACCTTTGTCCAGGGGCCTCCCTTTTTGACCCACAGGTTTTCCCTCTGTGGTCAGCTGTGGTGATATCTTCATTTCCTATCCACAACAAATGCCCTATATCCCAGTAATAGGTCTACCAGTCTTGGCTTAGGTTATGGTCTTTCAAGAGAAAGGAGGTTATCCTTAGTTTTGGGTCTGTATGCAGATGGATATTGACATACATATATTTATTTACACATTAATATGTAAACATCTACTTAAACATACACAAATACGTATATATCCTTGTATGTATCTTAGCAGTATTGTCACTTGGTGAACAACGTTTCTTTGATACACACGAGCACTAGGAATGTCCACTCCAACAGGTATCCTCTTGCAGAGACTTAACATACAGAGGCTATAAATGATATAAAAAGTGTTTGTTAAACTGTGATAATCTTAGCTACAGGGAAGCAGCTGATGCTTTATTGCCTGTGAGATCCTTTGTGTTTCCTTAAACCCCTAACCAGACAATGGCATATTTATAGGGTTTTTTAAATCAAATGTGGAGTGGAAAGAGTCCTGTGGATTGGAGATGTGATGGCTTAAGTCACACAGCCGGTTACCCATCTACTGAAAGCCTTTCTCTCTCCTTTCATTCCATGCTTGCATGTCTTGGGAAAGGGCAGTGTAAATGAGGGATCCCTTCGGAGCAGCTCTGCACCTTCAGTGAAAACGGAGAAGCCTGGAAGTGGAGATGCCGATTTAAAAGCTGGTTATAGCTTTCAACCAGAAAGAAAACCTGTTTCCAGAAGCATCTAAACATCTCCCAGTAGTTAATTATCACCAGAAGCTTGGAGTTGATGTGCCTTTGCAGTGTTAGCACTGCATCTTCTTAAGCCACCTGGAGATCTGAGAAAGATGCCACACTCCCGACCACGTCATGACTGTTTCGCCTCTGTCTTTTGATCCTTCTTGTGTTTCTGTTATAATGATAATATAGTATGGACAGTCAGTATCCACTTTGTTGCTGTGATTTTTCTGTTTACTATTAGGTGGAGAGCTGACTAGCACATACACATATTTGGTGCAAGCCTCTGGAGCTGGATTGAGGAAACTGCAGTGTTCTCATGAAGAGATACAAGTCTAATGGAAGGAAGGGGCAGTGTTTTGGTTATGGGAGTCGTGTGTCTGATACCCACTCTGAAATGAATGTTTAATGGTACATCTTCAGGATGCTGCTAGCAAGGTCTGGGAAGTGCTGTGTTTATTCTGGATTCAAGCTCGGTGTGCCTGTGTCCTGTGGACTTGCTGATGAAGTCTTTGAGGCAAAGAAGAGGCCAGCACTGGTGCCTGTAAAGCACTATCTGTGAGTGGGATTTGCCTGGTGCTTTTGCAGTGGGTGGCTGTTGCGTGGCTAGAAATTCAACCAAGAGCAGGGCTGAGCAGACAGACTGCTCTGACTTATCCTGAGCAGTTAATGGGATGCATTTTCCATGCCAAGCTCCTTTCTGCAGTCAGTTCAGCTTCCTTGTGTAAGGAAAAAGGCTGGAGAAATGATGTTCTTATCAACAGGGGCAATGGGCACTTCACTGCTGAGGGCAGCTTCCACAATTGCTGGTGGGGCTGAAGAGCACCTGAGTCAGCCCATTCTACCAGGAAACCTTAGTTCTCAGGTTGTGAGTATGTCAGATGTTCCCTAAAACCATGGTAAAGTTTCACTAAGTTGCTGTGTGCTTTGGAGCAAAGGAGAATTGTTCTGGAAAGTAGGGAAGGGTGAAATGGGAAGCAGATCTGCTTGGGTAAGTCCCAGCAGCTATGGAACAAGGAGCAATATGGGCAAGTGGGAGATAGTTGCAAACCTGAGGAAGAATTGGTTTCTTTTTTACTTTACATGCTTGTGGACTATGTATGCGTTTCATGGTACGGTTACAGAAAACTTACCTGGGCTCTGGCTCAGGAGGTGATGAAACTGGGGACAGTGGGAGGAATGAAAGCAGCGCTTAAGGAATCCTGTTCCTGGTCTCTAGCTTTGCTATCTGGCAACAGTGAAATAGGCACCGAAACCCAAACGTGTCTCAAAGTACACACTGACTGTTGAGTAACTTCATGAACAGATTATCTTCTTCTGAACCGACCCCTGCATTCAGCTTCTCTGAGATCCCTCTGGCAGTCACTTTGGAGTCTCAAGGCTCAACTCACTTCTTCCTGCAGGAAGAAATGGCAGGCAGTAAGTTTTCAGTAAGTTTCCAAACGCTTGAGTAACGCCAGTTCTTTATCAGAGAGCTGTGGAGCAGGAATGGCTTGGCCAAACTACCTGAAGTCAGCACGCAGACAAAACACACATGGTCACAACTTAAGTTTTATGGGTGTGTAAAAAGAATGGACTGCTCTCTGATGGGTTTTAAAGGCTAGTCGTGTGAGTTACAGAGCTGAGTCTGGAAGGGCTGAGGTCCTGGTTTCAGCTGGGGTAAGAGTTCATTTTCTTCTCGCTCGCTGGTGTAGTGCTGCATTTGGGGTTTAGGATGAGACAGATGATAACGCAATGATATTTTAGGTGTTGCTAAGCCACATTTACCCTAAGTCAAGGCCTCTTCTGTTTCTTTTACCACCCTGCACTGAGTAGGCTGGAGTGTAGAAGAGGCTGGGCATCACTTGGCAGGTGGTGAGCAACTACATTGTGCATCATTTATTTTGTATATTCTAATTCTGGGTTAAGCCATGACAAGAAGTCTGTAATGACATGCGTTTGTGTTTTGATCAGCTGTGAATGAACACATACTCAGCTGTACATAGGGAAGTGTGATGTAGAAAAGGTCCTCCTTAAATTTTAAGGAGAAGGAGCTTGGTTTTGAGTCGCAAATTGAAGGCTTCCATTTCATGAGGCAGTGTTTGTCCTTTGCTTTGAAGGAAGCTGGCGCTGTGTGTTTACCCTTGGAAAGATCTGAGTGGGAGCAGAAGGCTAGCCATGTTAGTCCTCAGTTCTGGCAAACTCTTGTGCCATGTAATCCCTTTGGAAAATTCATCTTGCCCTGCCTTAATGTGCTAGGTTGTCATTTTTGCTCT
The DNA here is from genome assembly GCA_032466535.1 of Forpus xanthops. Lineage (NCBI taxonomy): Eukaryota > Metazoa > Chordata > Aves > Psittaciformes > Psittacidae > Forpus > Forpus xanthops. Next base: position 16,773 of record JASSUY010034795.1, read on the forward strand.
GGGAGGGATGTTCTGAGATTCTCAAAATGTTACGAATCCCTTGTTGATGACCTGGGTCTGCTCTGCCTACATCACGCGTTTGTTCTGGTGCCAGCGTTGTATTAAACAAGTTTGGAGTTTATTGTGCTTGTCTTGTGGGAAGGTGTTCTATCTTCTTGGTAATGTGTGTGTAGTAAACAAGTAAATGCCCTCTTAACCTTGGTTTTCTGAGTCTAAATAAGTCCCATGTCCGAGTGCCCTCTGAAAGTGGGCTCCCTCATTACTCTGTATGTCTGCGTCTCAGCCTCTTTCTGTTTGAAATCATGCTTACAGAGGAAGCTCACCAGGCATGAACACTGATCTCTCTCCATCTCTGCAGTGACCCTGCTTGTGACACTGCCTGGCTGCCTCATAGTTTGGTTTGTGGGGAAAAAGAGAAACCCCAACCAAGCCCTTCCTCTTCAGCTCTTCCTTGCAGTCTTGTCTTTGGTTTCTCGGTGTGCTTTTATGTGCAGCAGGTCTTGAATTGTCCACATGGCCTCCCTGCTGTTACATCCATATAGCCAATGTCTGAGCTCCAGCAGCATTCTCCTTCTCTAGTCTTCCTACCATTTTGACACCCACCTGCAAGGTATACTTTGTGCATCATTTCTGACAGAGTTGCTCAGTGTGCACCCTATGGAGCCTGTATCCTTTCATGTTTGTTGGTATTCTCAGATGTTTTCTCGGTACTGTAATCTTTTTTCCTCTGTAGTGCTTGCTTGTCTCCACAGAGAAATAGAACAAAGTCCTTCAAACCCTTTCTCTTGCGAAGTGTCTTGTTCTGTGCTCTGAAAAATCCTCAACTTCTTGGGTTTAAACCCTTTCCTTCTTGCCCTCCTGTTCCACTCTTTAGGTTCATCTCTTTGCTAAACAGAGCTCAAAAGATACCTTCATTTATTACCTGTGCTATGCTGCGTATAGCCACCAAGTGAATGCACCAGCAGTCTACAGCCAGACAGCACAGTCTTCAAGCAGCAAAAAAGCCAACCGTAGAGCAACATGCTGATGTTGACCACACCAAGGAATACAAAATGGGAAAGGAACAAGTTCCAAGCAAACTGCCTTGGTGATTTTGTTCTCCACTTTTTACCTTCTCTGCAGGGATTCTGGCTTCCTGCATTCCTGCCTGAAACCCAACAAAACCACACTGGGAGTCTGTTTTCTGTTTGAGAGCGAGCACTTCCATGCCTGAGAGGTGCCCTAGAAATCTTAGTGGATACCATCCTTTAGACTTACATAGCTGTATGTCCGAGTTCATTTGAAAGGGTCTTCCATAATGCAGATAATAATCTACTCTTCACAATTAGATGTAGTTCCAATTTCTTGAACGCTCAAGCAATCATTTTCTTTGGTAATTGAGTTCCCTATAGAATTCCACTCTCCTGATCTCCTGCTCGGAAAACTAAGCATATTAAATTGAAAAGCTACATGAATGCCTGGCCAGGATAATGGCAGCAGAATAACTACAAGGAAATCTTTTTACAACAGCTTTATTTTCATCTAATAAAGCTTTCCCTGGTGGTTACACTGCATGCCATGAATATGATAGGAACTCTAAAGTATGCATGTATGTCCAACTCGCTTGAATCTTAACATTGAGACTTCTTAGTTTGTTAATAAGTGTTTAAAGATCTATTTTTTTAAACATCTACCATTCTGAATGAATTTTGGGTAAGAAAGGGGAGGGAGATGAGAGGAGAAGTGTCACTTTGCCTGCAAGGTTTATACATATGCATAGTACACATTTACAAACATTGGAATAAGAACTGCATTCCAGTCTCCAAAGGAAGTGAAGGTTGTCTGCTACTGGATGTAGGGCTGTCAGTATGGGACCAGAAGCCTTGACAAAGAGCTTATAGCTCAGCAATTTGACAAAGGAGAGGAGAAAGCAGAGGTGCAGAGGGTCATGCAGCAGGCTGGTGGTAGAGCCTCAACTGTCAGGGTCGTTGCTGTTGGTGTTTGGTAACAGGGAATATAAGCCTTGATCCATCATGACGGCAGTAATACTCTAGTTTAGGGTGATAACAAATACCCTTTTTTTTTCTTTGGTGGGGGTTACCTATGAGTGAGGCAATTAGTGGGAGATGCCCCTGATAGGGAGATGGGGTTGGTGCTTCTCTTCTATTTCTAGATAGGATGTTTTTATCTCTCCAAGTCAAGTGGCATCATCTTGCATTTTCAGAAGAGCTGGGTGGCCAGCTCCCATTGAAGTTGACTGGACTGAATGAATCTCGATCTCTTGAGATCCCTAAGGCATTTTGGGCCCATTTTCTTTTCATGTGTGTTTTGTAGTTTGATGGACTTAATGAGACCCAAAGATGCTATAGAAGTCAAATAACTTGAGTCAGCATAAGAGAAAAGACATCAGAGATATGGCCCACAATGGAGCCGCAGTACTCTAGGGCTATAGAGCTAGTTAGGAATAAAGGATTTGTCCATTTCAGATTTGCTGCAACTCCCACTTTCCATAAAAGATATAGCAATGTGTAGATAAATGCCTCCATAAATATTCGCTGTATGTCAGCAGCATGGCGGTTTTAGCTTTGTGTTATTTACAAGTAGCTCCTGTAAGTGTTTTGCACCGTAATGCAGAAGCTGGAGCATTTCATGTAGAATTATTCCTTCCTGGCAATCAGATGAGTGACGTCTTGGTTGTCAGATTCTCAAAGGAAAATTGGACATGCAAGACCCTGCTCAGGACCTCTCCTTTGCTCTGCCACTAGTATTGATCAGCTGAGATACTTCAGGGAAGAGTCTTATTTTCATGGTAAAAATATTAAGCAGCACTGGAGAAACATCTTCCTCACCACTTAATGGCACCTAAGGCATGGGCAAGCAAATACCTAGACTGACTAGAAGTCTGTGGAATAGAATATTCCAGTTGGAAGGGCACTACAATGATCATCTAGTCCAGCTGCCTGACCACTTCAGGGCTGCCCAAAAGTTAAAGCATGGTATTAAAGGTGCTGCTGTTTCCCTGTGGGAAATACTGTCTGTAATTCCTGGGATGGAGGAGATAGGGTTTGAGTCCCCACTTCTGGAGTCTCTGCATAAAATGAATATGGGGTTGTTTAGCTTGGAGAAGGCTCCATGTAGACTTGTAGCAGCCTTCCTATGCATAAAGGGGAGCTACAAGAAACCTGGAGAGGGGCTTTGGACATGGGCCTGTAGGGACAGGACAAAGGGAATGGCTTTAACCTGCCAGAGGGGAGACGAAGATGAACTCTAAGGCAGAAGCTCTTCCCTGTGAGGGTGCTGAGGCGCTGGCATAGGGTGCCCAGAGAGGCTGTGACTGCCCCATCCCTGGCAGTGTTGAAGGCCAGGTTGGACACAGGGCCTTGGAGCAAGCTGCTCTAGTGGAAGGTGTCCCTGCTGATGGTAGGGGTTGAAGCTGGATGAGCTTTAAGGTCCCTTCCAGTCCAACTAGTCAGTGGTAGTACCCGTGCTTTGCCCTGTTACACAAAGTGGCTTTCTTCAGATGTCAATAAGGCAAATGGGAATGTCAGGCTGTGTTGCTCAAAAGGGTCAGTTTCCCCCTGAGAAATGCTGGAATAGGAGATCTCTGTTACTAACTCAGGTACAAATATGATTTTATGCTGTGGCTAAGATATGCCTGTACACCTAATGCTGTTGCCTGATACTCCCATTTAGGTACCACAGCGCATCAAGGCTAGAGGCTAAAATCAGAGGACAAATAATTTTTGTCAGATATGAATAAGTAAATTCAAGGGAAATAGAGTGTGCGTACATAGTCTCAGCTTTGCTGTTACATTTCCACCTGCTGGCTTGTCTTAATGTGATACGATGATGAGAGCCTGAATAATGAGGCACTTTCTTCTGCTTCTATCAGTGAAGTCACTTTCAGTCTCTTCTGCAGTACTTTCCTTCCGTTAGTCATAAATATCCTTGGCAAAATCACATTTATTATATATCCAAAAACCAACCCATCCTTGGCATCTTTATTTTCTGTTTCCTGCCTCACTTTATTGGATGGCAGCACAAGCTCCCTATGTCTGTGCAGGTATGGGTATTGATGTGGAATCATAAATATTTAACCTATAGCAAAAGTAGCACTTTATGTAAAGCAGAGGGTAGGCTGCAAAAGCCAAGCTGCTGCTTTTGCCCGTGGGTTTTCCCTAGTTCTCTCTGTCAGCAATGCTGGTATATGTGATCCAGTGCTACCAATCTTCACATATGGTTTTGTGGGTGGTTTTATGGTCTTTATTTTGTTGGAGAGTAGCATCACTTGCCTTGCAGCAGGCTTTGAAGGTGACAGTGATCTTGAGGTCTCTCCTGTTTATTTGTGCCCTTTCCAGCTTGGGAAGGGGGCATTGTGCTGAACCACCCAGGGACCTTCTCCTCTGCCAGCATGAGGCATCTGAAGCAGCTGGCTCTGCTCCTTCCCTGCCATTTCATTCCTCCTTCAGCAGGAGACATCTGGGCTGCTTGACTGCTCTCTTCTGCACCAGCTGCCAACCTGACTCAGCACTGCCAACCCCTTGTCCACAGCAGCATTCCACGCGCAGCCAGACACCCTCTCCTTGGTCACTAATGAGTATTAACGTATTAACCTTTGGGATGGTTTACTTCTGTTTGTCCATAATGTTTGCAGTAACGTGCATTCTGTGCAACATGCATCTGCTTCATGGGTGTGTTTTGATTTATGCTGGTGGATAAGCATTGGAAGATCAGTAGTAGTGGTCTCAAAAGCCGTGTGCAGAACTGTTCTTCGAGTGTAGCCCTCATGTCAGTATGGGAGTTAGCATCCTAGCTGGGGAAACTGGTTTTGATTTGATGTGATGGATTCCTGCGACTCTGTCCCAAGTTAATGAAGGGAACAAAAGGTTTGCATTTTCTGGATTTGTAGACTCGGAGATCATGATAGGTTAAGGAGACTTTGCATTCCTTCCATCCTGTTTCTAATGTGTTCACCCCCAGAGAGTAGGCGAACTCTGTCCTTAGGGCTGGCAGCAGCACTCCTTAAAAGAGAAAAAACACTGTCTTGTTCTTAGAAGCTAGATAAAGGTAGGGGCATGACTGGGGCACAAGGAGGGAGAGCATCTTACATGTGCTGAAAGAAAGGGACTAACAAGATGAATCGAGCCAGCCAAGACCTGTTGTTCAAGTTGTGTCAGACCTCTGCATGAAACACTTTAACTTAGTGATGGACTGTGGAGTTCAGTTGGGTGTTTGCTTTGTTATATTTCTGTTGTTTCCTTTCTGTTTTCTGTAATCACTGGTGTGGTTTTGGCTTTGGTTTTGGCTTTTTTAAAGCAAGCCCCAGGACCTGAATGTGTACCCTACACCAATGCAATATATTTGTTAATATATTTTGGCGCTCAAAAGTAATCTGTGTCAGGTATTGAATATCTGCTTCCCACTCCAGTGGCAAGTCCAAGGAAATGGCAGGACATTGGAGAAGCATTGATTTCTAGCATATATCATTAGAAAGCTTGGCACAAGGTTTATCTTAATCCATCTTTTCATGTCCTTTAGAAAAGAGAGATATGAGTGTTGTCAAATCACCAAGTGCCTCTTCTGTTCAAAGCTCCCACATCTGAATGCAGGAGTGCCCAGGCATAGATGTTCTTCCAAGCTTGGATCGGTGATCAAGGGCGCATTGAGCCACTGTCCTTCCAACCATCTGCCGACTTCTGCATCTCCTGGGGTGAAGGATGGCCATCAAGATGTACCTTCCCTTACTTCTTGTGTGACAAGGAATGTCATCTAGCTCCCTAATGACAGGTAGATGTTGATTTAGCTGACTGTTTGCTTTCTGTATTCTAACAGTAAGCACTATAAGCGTGATGGAAAGAAATAGAGCAGTAAAACTGAAGGACAGAGTGAGGCAGGGCTTGGAAAGTGGTTTTCATTACTCTTAAAAATTCACTTGTTCTGCTTTGGCTAAATGGGGTTTAGTGGGATAAATCTTGCAGGGTTTGAGCAGATAAATCGTAGGAGCTGTGCCCTTCCTCATGGTGCTGCCTCGAGTGGAGTGCACAAACTTAAACCTGTTCTGATCTGAGGCCACTCAGGTGGTTTTAAAATCGAGCTGATTTCCTATGTGTTGGTTTTGCTTGTATTAGAAGCTTTTCCACTTCCTGCCTTGTGTTTTACAAGCTGTTCCGTAGAGGGCTGATGCTTTCAGTCACGTCTTGCTTCATTTGTAGTTGTCTATTCATTTTTTCCCCACTTTCAAGAGGTAATTTCTGCCAGTGTTTGTCTGCCTCACCTGGACAACTAGTGCTCCTATCAGAGTTGCCTTCTCACTGTGGCAAGTACCTAAAATTACTGACATATCCTGTATTGATAGGGCTCTTGGCTGTGGTATGTCAATACTGACCAGAAAAAGAGGACCTTTGAGTGTGTGTGTATATAAGCATAGACTTGATGCATGTAGATTTGTGTATGAAAGGATGAAAGAACTGATGAATGAAAAAGAACCCAAACTAAAAACCAGAATTGCAGGTCTTATGCTTTGGTTGGGATCTAGGAACCTCTAATTCTAAAGTAACAATAAGCTGTCCCTAATTAGACTTGGTAACCTCAGTTTTGAACACTCGTAGACTCTGTAGATCTGCAGCAGTTGTAACTGAGGGTTAATGCAAAGACACAGGGCTTTTGTCTCAGTATATATGGTTAGAGCTAGGAATTTCTGAAATGCCACAGTTAAAGAAAAGGCATATTCAAGCTGTTAGGAGCTTGAAAAATAATAATGCCTGGAGCTATATAACCTGTTAAACATCAACAACTGCTTCCAAACCAGAAAGGAAAAGATCCTGGTCCTCTTTAGAGAGAGGCCAAGCTGGAATGCTGACTGAAAAATGAAAGGGTTTTTCCTGAGTATTTTAAAAGATAAAATGAACTGGGCCTGAATTCCTTCCTGACACTTAACAATGACCCTGTTTTTGTGAGGATAAACTCATTGCTCAGTTCCTGCCCAACAGCTGATGCTACATGCTCCAAGCCGGCAGTTTCTTTCAGCACTTTATTGACACACTACTTCTATCCAAATGCCAGGGGCGGTGTGGGTGCAGTTCTGTGAGTGATTGGGAACTTGCTTGTAGTCACGGGGGACTCCAAGGTAAAGTTGCCTGAAAGCTTGTTTCAGCGTGAGCCAGAGTTAGCATGCAGCTTGTGTAATGCATCTAGCCGGAGATAAAAGAAACAGCATCAAGTGGGATTTGGACTAAGCATTTGCTTGCTGCAAACATGCAATCATTGAATCTGGTGAAAAAGTACCTTTGGGGAGCCTGAATGTTGCAGCAAAAGGACAGCCATCTGATTTCCATCAGGAGAAGTGGTGGTTTCTGAGTTGTGTTCTCCTCAATACCTGAGATATGGTGGAAGTTATTTAAGTGCAGTAATGTGCTGAGCAAGGCTGTGAGTGCAGCGTCTGTCAACAGCATTTGCTTAGTTAAAGAATTGTCATGACAGTAACAACAGGTATTCAACACTGGAACTCGTGAAGTTAGGTAATAAAATATACATAGAGGCTTCAGGGGACTTTTCATCTCTTGGAGAATCTGAGCCCTGTGGGTTTGTGCGTGTTCAGAGTTGATTCAGTTTGTCACTAATGAGTGTACATGACTGGTGATACATTAGCAGGGTTAGATGCTATTTTCCAGTGCTAGGGCTAAGTACAGACCTGAACTTGATTCAGTTCCAGAATATGGAGCTGACATCAGCTTAGCCAAGAGGGTCTCTGCTTTTGGTTGGAGAAGCCTTGGTGTTGGTCTCTCTTGTTTGTACCTTTTCAAGCGTGGTCAGTATGAGCACTGTATACTCTGGGTAGCCCTTTCATGTGTTGGTCATGTGGCAGAATGGCATGTGAGTTGGCCTTATGCTGTCCTGATATCCTTTTAAATATTCCTGACCGCTGAATAATTACAGCTCAAGTAATGATGACGGATCATACAGAGTCTTTTCTTGTTATACCAGATGAGCTTTACAACAGATGTAGAGTCATAGAGTTGCACTGCAGTATTTTATGTACATGCCTCTTTCTCTTCTGGAGGGTTCAGGTAGGTGTTTAAAAGAAACCAACCAAAAACCATACAGAAATATAGCAGAAGGCATTTAAAAAAAAAGATTGTTAGTGAATTGGGACACTAGAAACAGAGTCCAGAGATGAGACACAACCTTTTCCTGAAAAGCATCTCTCTTGGGTTAGTTTCATAGCCAAAACTGAAACCACCCAGAATAGCTAGGCACTGAAAACACAGGTCTTGTTCATCTCAAAAGCTGTGAAACATAATCATCTCATGGAGAATTGCTGCCTCTTAAAAGTCTCCAGTAAGATGGAATTGTTAGCAGACTAGTCTCGTTTTTGCTAGACACTTAATCCACCACAAATTGTATGTATCTAAGGTTAACTCAACAAGTTAAGCAAGTCTTAAAAGTCCCAGAGTAGAACAGGAGTTGCGTTTCTGGCTGTGAACAAGCTCTGTTCGTATTCGCTCTGCTTCCCTTTCCTTTGTGCTAGGCTCTTTTGTGGCAGTTCACAACAGCTCCAGCGAGTGGCTGTCTGTGAGAGCCAGCAGTGTGCTTGTGTAGATCAGCTAGGTTTTATGTGACTGCTTCCCCACTGGCTAAGTGTATAGTCTGTGCTGTATACTCATCACCCAGAGGCCCAGGGTGTCCAATCCACATCAAATCAGAGCTCATCTCTCTTCAGTTAGCAGTTCACATACGCAGTTTCCTGAAGGCTGGGGTGGCCTTGATTGGTTTTGTTGTCCCTGAAATATGTCATTTTATGCATGTGTGATTTCTTCATGTTGTTTTCCTTGGTGGAAAGTGACTGCCTTTTGATATGCAGGAAGCAGTCAGATAGGTGAACAGACAAGGAAAACCAGGCTATGGTGGTAGGGGGAGATGAAGAAGCACTCAGATGGAATCACTCTACCGTGCTCCCAGCAGGGAAATTTAATTTCTGGCAGTGCTGCTGTGCATTGACTCCAGCTACTATCTCAGGCCTGTTGCCACTAAGAAAGTAGTTTTTGTGGCAGTGGGTCCTTCAATATCCGGCCTGTTCTCTTTCCAAAATGCCTGTTTTCTCATTGGCATGTATGGTGGGGTCCTGTGACAGAGTGGGAAGCCTGCAAGAGCACCTCTCCAGCCATAAGTAACCCCTCAAGAGCCTGCAAGAAATTAACTCAGATTTTGTATTAATTAATTCTATCTCTGCACCCACTACACAATTAGCAATATTGATAGTGTCCAAATGTGCCATTACTGCATCTGTTAGGAAAGGGAAGAAACAAAAGGGTGAATGTTGACGATAATTTATACTGACAAACCAAGGATGGAGGAAGCACTCTGGGCACTGAAGCCCTGGCCAGAGAACATTTGGAATAACCTAATGATTCAAGCAGGTCTGGATATCATTGTTCATTCTCTTGTTTTTGTTTTACCTACCACCACCAGTAATCCCAGAGTCTTTTAAAGTAATGCAGGTGTATTGTTCATATATCAGCATCGGAAATCATTCCAGGGCTTTGCAGTGATTTGGTTATCAGGGAAGTTTTTCAAATGTAAAGAATTAATATTTTGGTGTCTGTGTAGTTTTTTTGAGGGGTTTTCTGTCTGTTTGGGTTGGGTTTTTTCAGCAATTTGAAGGCCCTCACAAGATACGTCTGTATAGCACTTTGTGTTTCTGTCACTGTGCCTGTTGGGTCAGTTGAGTGGTTCAGGCAGCCCACCCTTCTGCCTCTCTGCATGGCAAAAGGGACTGGTGTTTAGGGAGAGGAGGAAGTTTGGCCTCTCCTACAGCACTCACCACCACTCTGTTGTTTTGGGGATGTGAGGTTTCTACTTACCATCCCAGTACCTGTTTGTGGACCTGTTGTCTGTGAGTTTGTCCAACCCCTTTTGAAGGCACTGGCAGTGCCCATCTCCCCAGCCCTGTGTGGCAGCAGGTCCCAGGTGTTCACCACCTCCTGTGCAAAGTCCTCTCTTCTAAATCCATCTCCTAATTTATTAATTCCCACTACTTCTCATTCTGCACCTCTTGGCAAACTGCAGTTCATCAAATCTGGTTTTGTCGTGGTTTGAGGTTTGGCTTGGAAGAGACCTTAAAGATCACATTGATTCTTAAGCTTATCTGCTGCATCCATGTCCTTGTAAACCTTAAAATGACAAGCCCTCTTCAGCTTTCCTTCCTCAAGCTGGGTAGCCTGAACTTTTGTATTCTCTCCTTGTGCAAGGGGCAGCCTCATCTTCTTTATCCTATCGGTTGCCCTCAGCTAACTGCTGCAGCCTTCTCAAGAGCAGGACTGCTTACAGGATGGGGACATGCCAAGGGCTTGTCGAGTGTCAGGAGAGCATCTGTCCCTTTCATGTCTTCCTTCCAAGTGATTCACAGGACTCTGTTGATTGTTTGAAGGCCGCTGCATGATGAGCTGATGATTTAAGGTAACCATCAGTGATGACCCCGAGATCTGAAATGGTGGCTGCCATGAGTTCAGCATCAAGCATGGTTTCGGTTGTTACCCTGCATTTTTAAGCTTATCTAGTGTACCTCATCTGCAGCCTCCTTGCCCATTCAGCTTTTAATGTTCTCTTGTTCTTCACCATCACTGTGACATTTTACTACCCAGAATGGTTCAGTTCCACCTGCAGGCTCTGAGATCCAGTTGTTTTTTCCTTCTCCAGGTTTATTATAAAGGTATGAATGAAATCCTCACGAACATGTATCCCTGAGGGACCACAGTGCTAGCTCGTCTTCATCCCAGAACCTTTGGCTTCCTAACCAGCTTTTAGTTCATAAGAGATTTTCCTTCAGGCCCATGACAGCTTAGTTTCTTTAATAATCCTTTACGTGGGGCTTTGTCAAAGGCTCTTGGAAAATCCAATTATTTTGGAAATCCCTTTCATTCACACGCCAACTGACTACCTCGCATCCCTCCAAGTTATTGAGGCAGAACTTCCCTTTATAGAAGGTATATCAATTCATTCCCAGCAAAACCTTACTTACATGTGTGTGACAAGGGGCCTTGTTCTTCATAATAAGCTCTTTGAAAGGTTGGATGTTGGCTTTGGTGGCCTCCAGCTCCCACAACCTCCTGTGCGGCCATTTTGGGGATGGATCTAACTCTGTCCAGCCGCCATTTTCTGCCACAGTGGCTGCTGGTGCCGAGGTCCTACTTCTTGGCCTGCTCATCTGCACTTTCTCACTGCAGTTCTTCCACCACTCATGGTGAGTACCATGCTGCTTGTGTGCCTCATGCTGCCTGCAAACTTGTTTTGAATAGACCTAGCTTCTGTGTTATTTCTGCTGCAGACATGCTCCTGGCCCTTGTGGGTGTCCCCTGATAGGAACCTGGCTGCTGTGAGAGATGATGCACAATGAGGTGCTCCCCTCACCCAGGAGCTGTGAGAGAGGAAGAAGGAGGTGCTCTGCCTCAGGGATGGTGCCTGATTCTCCTCAGGAACCGCTTTGAGCTCCAAATGATGAGTGAGAGGATTGAATCCTCCATTTGTGTTTTCTGGCAGATACATGAGCAGTCCCTCTGGATGCTCACCACTGCCTCGGTGTAAACCACCACAATATTTGTGCACCATCATGGCAGACCAGGGCCTTCCAACAGCTTTGGGAACCTTTGTGGAGTTTTCTGCGTATTTCAGGTACTTCCCCTGGTATTTTTTCTTCTGTTTTTATTCCTGAAAGGGCTGCTTCAGTTAAATGGCGTCCCAGGGGTAAAATGGCCTCCTCAGGGATGGGCTGCTCTGAAGGCCTCTACAAGGCCATGGACGACACAAATATTGCCATGCAGCCCCCTTTTCCTGGGGGGAGCATCACTGTGGTCGAGTGTTGGTGCCCCCCAAAGGGCCTTGTGAGGTTTGGGGGCCTTTTTGAGGCATCCCTGCCCTGAGGAAAACAGGGTGGTGGGGTGGGGGGAGCATGGGCTGGGACAGCTGTGGGGTATGGGTTTGCAACAGGGGAAGCTGGAGCCCAGTAAGAAAGCCATTGTTTATCCATTGGGACAAGAAACTTCTTAGATCCATACAGGAGAGAATATATGGAGCAAAAAAACAAAAGCCAACAAAAAAAAAGAAACCCACCAAAACCCCCCTAAAAACAAAACAAAACAAAAAAAGCAAGAGCAGAAGTCAGTATCTCTGAACCTTCAGGCAAGTTCTAATGAAGCATCACCAGCTCTTCAGCATGGTGCTTGACAGGAGAACATTCTAATGTGGCAGGTCTGGCATGTCAGTAAGCTCAACAGATGCTGCTTTAAAGCTGATGCCCCAGACAGAACTATGTAATTAATGCCGTTTAACATGATGACATTTGGATAAATGCAAATGGAAGAAGCATTAAAATAATGTCATTATTAATGCATCCTGTTAATAGTGGGGCATGGCAACTCCCGAGAGTTTTACTGAGCTATGCTCATACGCAGTCAATAGGGGAAGGGATGACATGGGTCATTTTATTGTGCTGCTCCTTTGCAGTCTTTTAAAACACTTGGTAACCAGACAAAGGGTTTGTTTAGACCACAGATAGCAGGTGTCTGTTGTTTTACTGCAGGCAGAGCATTTCATTATCCTCCCACTAATATCTGCTCATGGCACTGTGCTGGGTTCTATGTGTGTGTTGTGTGTAATGCCACCTTCACTGCTGTGCCTGGGGAGTTTGCAGGGTGCTAGCAGGGAAGCCTGCCTGTGGCAATGCTGTGCCCTGTTACCTTTGTCTTAATGAGGTGCTCTCTGTTTTCAACCGGGAGTGGGCGGTGTGTGTGTAGCAATCTTGATTAAAGGTGCTTGGCTTTCTTTTTGATTTCTTATTTCTCCTTATCAATAACTCCTCACAGTGTTGTGGCTATACATACTCCCTATGAAAAATTAATAGCCACAGGCTTCTTGTTACTGAGGCAGCCTTCTCATGTCCTGGCAAGGGAACAACTGTAGTAAGGTGCCTGGCCGTCTCTGTCTCCCTTTAATTAGTTCATGGGTGCCACGTGTGCTTTTAAAACCAGAATACAACTTTATATCTAATACCAACGTCATGGATCCTTCATGAGTTGGTTTATGCATCAAATGCTTTCCTTGCTCCTTTACTGGGTTTAATTAAAGTGGGCCTTCTAAGGAGCCTGCCTAATTTCAGGTGGTGATGGAGGTTTGTGTCGTGTTGGCCTCTGTAGCCATTTCCGGGCTGTAATTCTTGCCATGCTGAAGGACATTGCAGGCTTTCCATTCATTTTGATAGGGTTAGGACGTTGTCTAACCTGTTAGTACAAACTGGGATGTTAGCTAGCTCAACACTGTTAAAGTGTACACATGCTTCTTTATTTTGATGGTGCACATGTTCTTTGCCACTGTATATGCTAATGCACATTAAGTCAATCGTGTCATATCTTGTAGATCAATGGCGCAGCACTGTGCCTGCTCTAAAGATGAATTGATGCTGCATTGATTTGGCTGTAGTATCTGCTATGTAGGTGAATTTGTTTCATGTGTAGCTGGAATTAATCCAAGGGGAGTAAATTTAATTGAGATAGATATCTTGTTTCCATTTCTTGCTTTCTTTCCTGAAAACCTGTAGGTATATGGTGAAACAGATGAGATTATTGACACCACAGAATACTCGTTTTCTCAAGATCTACCAGATCAAACCTTTCAGGGCCTTCTTTTTTTCTCCTTTGAAACTGAGATTGATCTGTAAAAAGCGTGTTCCCTATCATTGGAGCAATGTTTGGTGTCTGTATTCAAGATGTCACTCTGATCCATGAAAATGTTCTTCATTTTAGATGGGATATCACTGATTTTGATATTGCCCAGTCCCAATTCCTTCAGCAGTAAGTTGACAGACCAAATGCAAGTGAGGGGAAAGATAGGCACGTATCTTTAGGTTTTCAAGGATTAAGAAAGTCTTTTCTCTTTCACTAGTGCTTATTTCCTTGTTCCCATGGTGATGGCTATTAGTGCATGGGCCAGCTCTGAAGTTTTAAGTATCAGTAGCCAAGTTGTATTTTATATGCTGCAGGATAGAACAGATGAATAAGAGATTTTCAGATGTATCTGCAGTTCTTAGGTGACCAGCTGGAGCCACTATAAAGAGATTTGATTTGCAAGGTCCTAAATGTTATGCGGATTTCCTGAAAGGAAATTCCTTTAAAGCTGCTTAAAAATCAGACCTTCCAAACTTGCCTCTTTTAGTTTTTAAACATGATGTAAGCTTGCAAGCAGATGTATTTGAATTATTGTTTTTTTTAAAGCCTCTTGCAAAAAGGCAAAGTTAGTCAAAAGAAGGAATTACTTAGAGCAAGCATTTTGCACATCTATCACTGTATGTGCTACCAGACAAGGTGGCTGTTTTAGAAAGGGATCATTTTATTAACATCAAACAGATCTACAACCTGTCAGACACAACTGATTGTTAACTCTGTTGCTGGAGAGTCTGCCAGGAGCAGCAACTCAATGTCTGAGACCAACTTGATAAGTATGTCCAGAGCAGTACCTATCACCTGAAAAGGTAAGGAAATACTCAGGCGCTGGTTAACTTACATAAATAGTGAAATTTATCTTGGAATTTTGGAGGACATACGGTCATAGAATGACAGAAATCTTCATGTTCTGGTGTTATCTGTAATCCTTGCTCTAAGCCTTCTAGAAGGTAGAAGAGTTTCTTGTGCTGTATTAAGCAAAGACTCTCCTTGTTTCTGCAGAGTGTGATACAAATGAGTCCTGGTTTCCTAAAGAGTATACATCCGGGGCAAAGGGATGGCATTTTTAGTTTTGTCTGGAATTGGATAAAATGTTGACTGACTGAATGCAGCTGGCGTTTTCAATGCAACAGAAGCAGGAATAAACTAACCATGTGGGAAGTGTTCTTTGTATAGTGGAAAGAAACCCCCCTGCAGTATTACACACAGGCAGATGCACATACATCCCCACAAATACTGTCTCAGCACCAACATACTGGCAGGAGGCAAGGTTGTGATGAGTGGTTGCCTTGCTAGAGAAGTTGGTTATGGATACCTCTCACCCATTTCGTAGAATCCTAGAATGGTTTAGGTTGGAAGGGAATTTAAAGCTCATCTAGTTCCAACTTCCTGCCATGGGCGGGGACACCTCACACTAGATCATGTCACCCAAGGATCTGTCCAACCTGATCTTGAACACTGCTAGGGATGGGGCATTTACGACTTCTTTTTCAGTGCCTCACCACCCTCACAGTAAAAAACTTCTTCCTTATATCTAAATTGAACTTGCTCTGTTTCAGTTTAAACCCATTACCCATTGTCTTACTGCTGCAAAAAACTAAAACAGTGCTAGAACTGGGCACTGAGGCACTGAAACTTCGTTTTCACTCATAGCTGCTTTCCATTTATTCTGTCATGTTAATAGTGAAATAAATTGCTCTAATTGCCCGCAAACTTCATCAAATTCATATTTCTTCCCCTTTTCTATTGAATATTTATTAAACTTCATGTCATGTCTTGCTTGGTTGGTAAAAGTGGTCCAGTCTCTGCATAACATTATACTTTAAGATACAGCGTGTCACATTTTCCCCTCTTCCTCTTGAATATTAATTTAGGTGGTGAAGTTTTACATTTGCGTCCATATTAATCATGCCATTTGAAGAAAGAAGAGCAGTTTGCAAAACATACTTGTCTCTACGCAGGTTACTTTTCTGACTGACCCTCCTTTTTAAAGGAAAAAGCCCTGTCAGGGGTGAATTGAAGGCTGGTGTGGAATTTCCTGCCTGGTGGTGTGCATGGACTGGGAGTGAGAGGCTGTTTACAGAAGAGCAGAGTAAATGCTCATCCATGTTGAGCTGCTTGTACTCATGAGCTTTTCAACTGTGTGGATGGGTCAAGTGACATGTGTGGGGACAAAAGGTCGCAGTGGAGTTTGGTGACCTCCAGGAACTTTTAAGGCTACAAGCCTGAATCAGTTCTGGCCTTCCTGTTGGTTCAATACTTGGAGGTGGAGGAAGAGTGATTGGCATCATTGAGAAAAATCCCAGCATCACACTAGCATTGTTTTAAATACATATGAGGAATAGATATTCCTGTTAATGTTTCCCATTTTTTCATACATCCCTTGGTACATGGTTTTCTTTGAGAACCTTTGCTCTTGCATTTGTTTGTGTACAGAGCACTCTGCTGCCACCTTCTTTTTGGTTTTCTTTTTGTTTTCTTGGAAATAATTTCTGACTCAATGTTTATGGGGAAAATAATCTAAGTGCAAATGGAAAGCTCCAAAACCATATGGCAAAGAGAAACGTCTGTGAAAAGACTAAACTAATATTTCAGTGTGTTAGGTTTTTTTTTTTGTTTGTGGGGTTTTTAGTAATTTTAGGATCAGTTTGATTTCTTTTTTAACTTTTGAACAGTTTGACTCTTGGGTTGGGAATTGTGCCTGTGTGTAAGACTGTGACTTTAGAAACCTCTCAATAGTATCATAGTTACTACGTGATATCAAGCAACGTGCACGCTTCTTCCAGAGATTCAGGAATTAAGACAGGGTCAGATATTGTGGGGCAATTTTGGGTACTCCAATGAAATACTTGTCTGAGGAGGGGAGGGTAAAGCACCTAAGCTGCCATGAGAGTGAAGAGGAGGATGTTGCAGTGGTTAGAACATCATTTGGCTGCTTTGTGAACTGCCTTTGCCTTTTGGCTCATCCAGATTTTTTCCTTTTTCTGGCAGAGTAAGGTGCCTATCTTGACTCTTGTGGGTGAGAGCACTCCTCTACCTTTAGGCTTTTCGACAGTGAGTGGTCATCAGCTTCTCTTTCATGCACTGGGATCAACGATGCAGTGCCTGAGATGGCAACCATCGGCTTTCTAAGTGCTGCTGGGCAGCATTTGGAGATCTTGCTTCTTTTCTTGCCTACATAGAAGATCTTGGAGCACTTGTGAGAGCAGTTGCATTTTAATGCTCTTCTCCTTAGATAAATTATTGTGTCCAAATATGTACTTAGATCACTATAATTTGCCTCTCTTGTCAGCTCTGCCTCTTCCAAAACTCACAGGAGGTAAAACTGCCTGCTCACATTCAGAGAAGGGTGGTTTTATGCCAAGTGATCCTTCTTCCAACTGCTTGTGAGTTTAAAAGGAGCTGCATTCCCCTTCCTTTTTCCTGCTCTGCCATTTAACCATTGAAA
Organism: Forpus xanthops; assembly: GCA_032466535.1. Taxonomy (NCBI): domain Eukaryota; kingdom Metazoa; phylum Chordata; class Aves; order Psittaciformes; family Psittacidae; genus Forpus; species Forpus xanthops. The sequence goes on from JASSUY010034795.1 coordinate 33,909, forward strand.
ACATGTCTTTAAGAATTAAAATTACCCACTTCTTTCTTTGGTGTTGGGTTTTTTTGTTTGTTTTTTTTAGTTTTTCCCCTTTTTTTTTTTTTTTCCCTCCACTCTTCTTCTCCTGTTTCCATCTGCATGGACTAATGTTATTCTTTGTGTGTATAATCAAAATCTGTTATTTGTACGTAAACAGCATGCTGAGTTGAGAATTAAAAATAATAAACCATAGAGAAACTAACCCAGCTGTTGATCAACTCACATAGTAAATGTACTGAAGAGGATTTCTCTCTGTGTGAAAGGTTTTTATCAGAGAGCTGGTGGAATTGTATAGAACTACCATTCATAGTCACTGTGGTGTTACAATACCATGGACTTGCTGACAGAATCCCTGCCCATTTAATTTAAAAGGGAAAAAACAAGAAGAAAACAGAAAAGTTATAAGTATGATTTGTATTTGCAACTAAAGAGATGAATGTGTAGGTACGTATCAGCAGGCACAGCTTTCATGTTTATTCATCCAAGAGCTAGAAGCACATATTTTAGCATCTGAATGACTATAAATATGTTTACTAGCTATCAAAATCACAGCTATTTAATTTGAGAATACCAATTCATATTCAGATGTATTTTGTATTTCACTGCTAGTATTAGTTATCCTGTTCAGCATTCACAGTTCTGGCATTCATCATTTTCAGCTCGCAACATACTGAGATGTAACTGAGGACCAGTGTCAATGAGGTTAAGGGACATGGCTGTATGTTTTGATTACTCTTATGTCAATATGTCTTGTCAGAAGGACAGATACATTATGAATATATGCAGTTTTACCCACCATATCAGAAAGGCGGCATTTTTCAGTTTTTCTTGTCTATGTAGCTTGTCCAAGGAAAATAAGAAGAACAAAGTGAGTAAATAAGCTTGACTCAATTAAAAATGATTGATGCCCACCTTGAAATAGCTATCTCCAAAACACACCTTTTGTAGCTCAACAAAGCTGGTCATCATGCTGAAGAACCCACTGGGCCACACTTGCATGGTGCTGCATTCATATCCTATGTTGTCTCATCTACAGCCACAAAATGCTCATTTTCTGCAGTTCCCTGTTTTTGTTGTTTATTTTTTCTTTAATACCTGGTAAGATGTTTTTCCCAAAAGTTCATTTAGCTGGAACTTATGTGAGCAAAATCAGAAGTCCCCAAATGTTTGCTGGCATCAAGAATGAAAGGAAAGAGCAGACAGAATGGGAGGTCAGCCCAATGCTCCCAAGTTCTGGATTGGGTCCTGACATGCTTTGAGAATAGTCTCTGCTGTTGCAACCAACCAGTTGAAAACAGTGGGTAGGAAAGCCCTTCCTTATTTTCCATGAGTGGGTTTTGCTGGAAGACTTGTTAATTACCTGAACTCTCATTTTCAAAGGTTAGAGGCAAACCACTGTATGTGAAAATGCTTTTTTGGGGCATAATTCCATCCTTTCTTCTTGTCTCAGTCGTATCTGATCTTTTTTTCTTTCCCAAGCCCTATAACAGAGTATTATAAAATATACATGGTGTAATAATGCGGTTTATCAGCTCACTTTCTCCCTAGCCTTGGGCTTGCCTCGCAAACCACAGCACAAATTGTGCTCAGATGATTGCACACTGATTTGTGAACATCGCTTTTCATTTCCGCAGCTCTGTGTTGGCCTCTGAGCTGGAGGGTCTTGGCAATTTCTGCCACTGGTGCTGATTTTTCCATGTTTTTGGGCCCACTGAAGTTTAAGTTTGTGTGGCATTTGTGATGTCTACCCCAGGCTACTCTTCCTATATTGAGGGGTAGCTGGAAAACAAGCTGTCCCTGAGATTTCATCAGATTGCAGGGTCACTAAGAATGCTTTGCCAGCTGGCAGCTTCCACTGGCGGGGGGAACCAAACCCAAACCAAATGCCTATGAAGACCTGCTGATGTTTTCCTGATGACTTTGATGACTTACAGTCATATGTTTGAGCTAAATCCAGCTTTCTTTTTGACCAGGCTCTTATGCCTGTGCTGAAGCTTTGTTTGGTCCTTCCTTTTTTATGTAGGAGCATTTTGATGCCGTGTGGTTCATGCTCATGTTCATTGCTCTGTATCCTTCTTCTAGTAGTGTCGTACTTGCTAAGTAAGGCAAAGCAGTTTTACTGCAGCACAACCACCCCTTTGCTGTTCTTCCTTTCCTGGTTCTCCTTTCCAAATCTTTGACTTTTGTGTTTTTCCTGATGACTCATTCTCTGCTTGAAATCTTCCCTTGCTGCTAATGCAGACAGCTAACTCTGTCTGTCTGTAAATGTGGGCAGAGCTCACCTCCATACTTGCGACCTAATGTTGGGTGTCACTTGAACCCTCAAATTAAGGCTGAAGGTGAAATTAAACATTTTCTTTGCACTAATATTCTGGCCAGGATTGCCTGTAATGTTTTCAAACTCCTTCCTGTTTCTGAGGGTCTCAGGGGTTTCTGTAGTGCCACATCATTTTCCACTGTACATCTACTTAAAATCAAAGGATGGGTGAGGGGAGCAAAATAATGGGAGCGTTTTCTTATCATATAGTGGAAATTCTGTAGTTCAGTAATTTTTCTTCCTCATAAACGTTCTTTTTTACCCAGGTCCTGCATCAACAATTTTGTTCCTCAGTGGGTGATATCCTTTCTCATGAGATTTCTTCCTTCCCTCATCCTTGGCTTAAATGCCGTCTGGTGATGTATTTTGTGTGATGCCAGCAGTTGCTGCAGGCAAATACTATTAATTTGAAATCAAGGCATATTGTGTAAATGGGGAGGGGGAGTTTTCAGGCATGTTTGGTTTTGTTGTCTTGAGAAGTGTTGTTAAAGCATTTGTTTTACAGACTCTTCGAGGTTTGCATTTTGAAGTGCCTTACGGTTAACAGATGGTTGTTAGGGTTGAACATCCAAAAGCTCTTGGTGTCCCCCAGCTCCTGTTGGGAAACACTGCGGTCACTGGGTGGGTGAGCCCTGTTGTGCTAGGCAGGAAGATCACCGGGGCTTGCTGGTGTTACCTCGAGTATGGGGTATGCAGACCTCTCAGTGTAACATCTGTCTGGTGACATTTGGGGAGGTGGGTAATTTGATGTAAAACTCCACATGGGATAATCCGTTTAAATAGCCAAAATGTGGCAATGGTGTAAGTCCACTGGAGTGGAAAGAAATTAAATTCGACCTTTTTAATTTTCACTAACTGTTACAATTTTGATACACCAAGTAGTATAACAAACCCAGGAACTGTTGAAGAAACCTCCTGGTGAATGGAGGGTTTACTGGATGAGGGAAGCCTTCAACTTGGTGATGAATTTAATTCACAAGAATTGTTGTTTTGCCAACAAAGCTTTCAGCATGCTTTGTGAGTTCCATCTGTCCTTTAAAATCATCTTCAGCCTGTAATAGTACAGTATTGCAGTGGTGACTTCCCAGAAGGAGATCTGCTTCTGTGGGTCTGCCTGTCAGTTAACAGGAAAATTGCCCATAATGTTGGGGTTTAGCTTCCTCTTGAGGTAAGCCTGATAGTTTGATCTAGTTATTCTGAAATGCCACAATACTCCCAAACCCTGCAACATCCAATTATGGAGACGTCTACAAAGTATCTGTTTTATTTGCTTTTTAGGCTGGGAATCCTCAGCACTTTCTGAAGAGTGTTTTTCTTTGTGTTTGTTAATGTACCCAAAGTGGCTGCTACTATAGGAAAAAAATAATCTGTGATATTACTACTTGAAAGGAAATTTTCAGTATTGAGCTTTAGTTACTCCCCACTTTATTTACTTTTTTTAGATGGAAAATATGGGAGGAAAGTATCCAGCATTTGTGGAGACACTTAGGTTCTTCTGCCAGATATAGAGGTGTGAAAGAAAGCACTCTGCATAGCAAGTTATTCTCAGGAGATCTGTTTAGCGGAAGGGCACAGTGTTAGCTGTTATTAGTTTATGGGCAGAGTTTCCAACAATGGTGCAGTGGACCAAGAAACATCACTAATGAGTCCTTTCCTCTTTTAAAGTGATTATGCTTGAACAGTGCAAATTAACCTGCTTTTTGAGGCTGCTGCTTAAGTGAAACGGTTTGCTGATGTAAAGGCATCACCCAACTGGCTCCAGAGCTCATGTAGATGATGCAGCGTATGGGAGCAAAGCTGTTGTCTGTAAATCAGCAGTGAGTAGCAACCAGGCTGATCTAATGTGGGACCTACTGTAGTGAAATTGTGAGACTAAAACCAAATGTGTTATACTTTGTGCAAAGAAACTACTGTAAATAAAGCTAGCTCAGCTGGAAGAGCAGCATACTCCTGGGGGAAGGAACAGAATTACTGCAACTCCTGCATGATGTCTTCACACAACAGAAATGTCTGTCAGCTATCCCTGCTCATTTGTGCTTGGAGTCTGGGATTTCTGCAGCCCACAGTTCAGCCTCATAGCTTACTACAGTGATCAGGCACAGACGTTATTGGGGATGTTATCTCTGAATAATGCGATGTCATTACTGCTGTGTCTCAAACACCATCTCACATAGCTGGCAATAATGAGCTGTGATTTGAGCTCTCCAGAGAAATCACACAGTATCTCATGAAGGGCATACAATTAATCAGTGAACATAGAGCATGGTTTAGGCAGGTGCCATAGGTTGTTCATGCTTGACGAAAGTAGAGATGCACATGATAGCACTTCTGGCCAACTGTGATTGTGAACTGTCTGTAAATGACTTCTTTCTTTTTACATTGTGGAGTTTCTGTTGGTAACGAATGCAAGAACCACCATGTGCTCATCCGGAAATTAACTCAAAAGGAGTGGTTGGCAGTCCAGCATAAAAAGTCATATGGGAGATTTCCATATGTCCTGCTGAGAGTTAGGCTTGAGTATCAGGGGGAACTCGGTGCCCAGCTGCCTTTTGTCTCTGCTTTTCAAAGAAGTCTTTCCATAGAAACAGTGCTTGATAGTAAGCTGATCTAATTTTTGTGGTCGACTGAAGGTTGCTCTGAAGGAACAGTCTGGTTTCTCCTCTAACAAATCTTTAGGTAATGATTTAGGCACATAATTCTGACTTCATTAAGCAGTAGAGCTGGGCTTGGATGGCTAAAACTAGTACATAGTATTACCTGATGTGCTTGAATCTCCTGATGGAAATGTCTAACTCAGCCCTTGAATGCAATGTTTTGTTAGAAACTGCTGTGCCTCCTGGTTGTAAAGCCAAGAGATAACATTCATAGTAATTCAGACACCTCCCTGGGATTATCGCCTATCTTCCAGTGAGAGCTGCTAACTTGAAATGATCACCTGTTTCAAAAAATACATCTGTTTTAATGACTTTCAGTATCTTTTGCATAACTCTTTTGGGGATAATTTCCATTTCGGTGACTAACGCTGTTAATAATTGTAATCAGAATTCTTTTTAATGCCATCCTCTGGTATAACTAGTAACACTAGTATTTTTGTTTTCCATTGTTAAATGTATTTTCTGTATAAAAATTATATGTACATATATTTCTTTCCAAAGTAGGACAAAACTACCCAGGATTAAGCGCTGCAGCTTCTGCTTCAGTGTTAGAAAAGCCAACTATTAACACACCCCTTTTCCTTTCCTTAGCTGAGTTGAAAAGGTAAAATCAGAAAGCACATGCAAGTGAGCCTTTGAAAACATTCTGCTTCAGGCTGAACCTGGTTCCTTCCACCTCCTGGCACACGAAGATGATGCTGACCTCTGGGCAACCTTTGGAGTATTCAGTGACATTTAGTTCTTAATTAAAAACTTGGTGGGGTTTTTTGTTTGCCAGCAGATGATGTTACTGCAGATTTCCCTGTGCTCAGCCTAGGGGCTAGCAAAGGAATACCAGGCAGCATCGTAATGTTAGTTCTCTGGAGTGGTTTTTGGCAGTAGGTGTCGTAGGCCCATAGAGCTGTTATGTTTTGTCAACACAACCCTAATCCTGTTCTTCTGATTTTCATCATTTTCAACTTTAATATTAGCTGCCAAAGGAGAAGGAGAATGAGGAAGCTGGCAAAAAAAGCATATAGGAAAACAAAGATGGACTGAAAGATGACATTCAGGAGTTCCCTACCAAGTCCAAGAGCCTATTGTGATTCTGATGTGAAAGATCAAGCACAGGCCCAGAGAATACAATTGAAGATAAATGCTATGACATTTCCATCAGTAGTTAATAGATCTTTATTTTGTTCTACTCACATCTCTCACTATGGATTTCCCTCAGTCTTGCCTTTTGATAAGAAATCTTCTGAAGGCTAGATGTTTACTGAATTCCCTACCTTTGCTCCCTAGTCTGTGCCATACAGTTTTCTTCTGCTCTATTTTAACATCAAAAACTCCTCAGGAAAAGCTAGCTCACTTAGAAGTAACAATTATTTTGGGGAAGAGTTTCACATAGGCTTTAAAGTGCTGTTATTTTATTCTTTCATTCACAGGTAGGCAGTGGAGATCAACAGTGAATTACAAATGCAGTGGATAACTGGAAAATTACCCTTTCTTCCTTTCCTAGTGAGGATGATGTAGGCCAGGCTTTTGAAAGCATCAGTCAAGTGTAATAATGATTTTGTCTTATATATCAATGAAGATTGTCCCAAATGTTCATTGATACTGATACAGTAATTCCCAGGGGAAACTTTCTGTTCAGTCTTGTGCACTTCATACACAGGTGAATGTAGATGCAGTTGGGCTGGAAAGGGGTTTTGAAGGAATTTTCCTTTTGGCTTTTTTCTTCATTCATTCTTGTTATGAATTTGTAGTGAAAAATTGACATTTCACTGTGAAAGTTCTTTCCAGAACTCTTCCCACACCTCCACCTTTCTGCCCCATGAAACCCCAACACCAGCAGCTGTTTGAATGTACTTGTGCAGTTTCTGTGCATGTGAGTAGCAGAGCACCTCCCTGATGGTTATGTATCTTCTTCTTAGCAGTAGCTCCTGACATAGCAACATAAAAGTGGTACCATATATTCCTCTGTGGTTGAACTGATTAGTTTCTAAGGGTCTAAAGAAAATGTGTTTCTTTGAGTTGGTTGACTTCTCATTTCTGCGTGCAAAAAAAAAAAGGGGATTAGGGAGGCAGTTGCAAAATACGTAAAACTGTTTCTTACTTTTGAACTACTTTGTGTTGTTTCCTCATTTAAAAAAGGGAGAAAAGAGATAACATTACACTGCTTATCAGAAAATAAATTCTAAGAAGACATATTGGCCAACCAGTCAGATACTCAGTACTTCCAAGTTAAGGATCAGTGGTTTTGGTCCTATGTTTTATTGTACTGTCAGTTGCAGGGACAGTAGAATAAAATGTGGTCCATTCTGCATGTAAGTGTTACTTGGTTATCTCTGTAATGTACCTACCTTTGGCAACTGAAACAGTAGCAGTATCTTGTTTCTTTGCCCCAGTCAGTAGCAATTTATTAGGAGGCTGTCTTGTAGAAAACAATTTCATTTTTCAGTCTTCCCTCTTTTTTTTGTTTTCATTGGCTACTCAGAGTGGATCCATAGCTGCAGCATTTCTTTGTCCTGAACGATCTGTACATTGTGTTACAGATTATACCGATTATGTGCTGAGAGTTGAGTGGAAGGTGGTGACTGTAATATGGCAGTGAAACTTGTGCAAACCCACATCTGGCTTCAGAAGCTGGGATTTGTTGGGAGGCTGCTGTGAAGAGAAAGCTGGTTTTGCTTGTGACACACTTAATCCTCTGTAGATATGTGTTTGAGCTGCTTGCTAGCCAGGCAAAGGCTAGCAGGCCCTTTCTCCTGTCCCAGTTTGGAGGCTGCTGTGTAATTATAACTTCAGTAAGTGGTAGTGGTGCTTGACTTCTGCTGTCACTGCTTTCTGAGCTGTACCGTGGGGGTTTATATTATGCATGTTGACTTGCATGGACCTAGAACTAGTAAGGCTTTGGTAGAAGAATGTGGTGGAATATGTGAAACTCTGCCTACCTGAGGTTTACTCCGGTAGATAGATGCCCGTCAACTTAAACTCAAGGGCTTGGTTGCAGGGCTGATGGCTGTTCCACCAAAACACCAGTTGTGAGAAGACAAGCATCTTTGCCTATCACTGTGGCTAGAAAGATGGAAAAATACCCAACCCCCAATCTCTCAGGAGTAAGGAAAATATAATAATGAAACCTATAATAATTTGTTCTGCTGTGGTTGGTTCTATTTTTCTTTGTCCCAGGAAGTTAAACACATTGTCTAATGGGACTTTTGAGTGCTTTCCCAGATGTCAGTAAACCATGGATCTGTCACTTGAGGAGCTGATCAGGCTGCTTCGGTGCTTTAAGTGTGTAAGTAATGACCTCCATAGTGGTCATGCCACCAAATGTCACACTCAAAAGGCTGTAAGTCAGTGAAGCATCCGGGCTACTCAGTATATCAGTGTTTAATTGACAATGCATAAGACCTGCTTGTGATTTATCGCCCAGGAAAGGGACACACTTTTTATGTTCTGCCAACACAATTGGCAGAATATTTTAGGCACAGATGGCATATTAGCCTTGGACAGCTGGTTCCCTCTCTGCTGTCACATCCTAGGACCATCTAACTAATACTGTCACACGCGACCCACTTCACTGGGTAACTGAGAGGGGTTCTCACACATGGCTTTGTGTCAGCCTGAAGGCACATGAAAATCAATCTGCTAAAAGACTGCCTCTAAGAGGTTTCCAAGACTTAGCATCCTACTATGCCCTTCTGGCTGTTCACTCGCTGACCTCTCTCTTCTAGCTGTGAGAGTGTAACCAAACAGTTTCTTCCTAGTTGCGTGAGGTGCACATGTGCAGCCTGCAGAGTGCAGTTCTCTCCTTGTAGTGTCCTCTACTTCGCATCTGTACAAATGTGGATTTAAAAAGGCAAGAGGCAAACCACACCTATATAGCATGCTTTTCTTTAAAACTAGAGAATGTTGAGGGATCACTGAAAGGTGTCTATTTTGCAAGGTTTAGCTTTAGTACTTAGCAGGAAAAAAATGGAGAATACATGGTAGAGAGATGGACAGTATAAATTATACGTAGATGATAGCAAGGATTAAAGAACAGAGAAGTAGTACTTCAAATGCTTTTCTGAAGAACAAAACCAAACCCAAATGTTTTCTGGAATGTAGTCGGGCAGCAGAGGTCTGAGGTGGAAAGCTGAAAGCTATGTTTTTTGGTAGATGAAACACATTTTTCACCTCAGAAACAGTATTTCAAGGTATGATCCCAATAAAAATACAAGTCTTCTTTTCCAAAGCATAGGAAATATGAGGCTCATAATTTCTTACTATTCTATCAGAGGTTCACAGGCTTTGCTGCAAACAAACTGCTGTGCAGAAAGCCTTTAAAATGTACTTTGGTTTATGACATCAGATACTGAGTCTAAGAAGTGGTGATGTTATTAGAGCATCTTTTCTTGATGCCAAGCAACTAGAGCAGAAAACCTGGAATTTTGTGTTTAAAGCCATAAATTAAATACGGTGGAATACAGTTTGTTGTAGGAAAATGCTCTTGGATTTGAGGAGGGTAACCAGCCAGGGAGATTTGTAAGCACTGTGAGGGAGGAAACGTCACCCTTCTGAGGGAGTGCTGGGAAAACACTCACTTGCCTTATCCCCCATCTCTTCTATGAGCAAAGCTTCACTGTCTCCATCTGGTGAGCAGCCCACTTTGTCCTGGAGTGGTGTACATTTGGATGTGTATATGCAACATGATGCTCACGCCAGTCAAGGGATGACAGAGGGTGTCTTGCTCCCATCCCTTATTGATCACCACCATGAGTTTCATCCAGACTTTTCTGTCCTAGAGCTATGGTAGTTAGCCCAGGAAAAAAGTGATGTGTTGGAATTTGCTTTGTTACAGTTGGGCAGCTTGCCCAAGTATTCCTCAGAACAAAAAGAAGTAAAATCCAGAGTAGACATAGAGCAACTTGAAATGACAACTTCAAATCACTTGCTTTCTTTCCTAGTGGGGATGATGTAGGCCAGGCTTTTGAAATGCACCAGTCAAGTGTAATAATGATTTTGTCTTCATGTACCAGTGAACATTGTCCAAAATGTTCACTGATACTGTTATAATAATTCCCAGGGGAAATTCTCTGTTCAGTCTTGTGCACTTCATACACATGTGAATGTAGATGCAGTTGAGCTGGAAAGGGGTTTTGAAGGAATTTTCCTTTTGGCTTTTTTCTTCATCCATTGTTATTATGGATTTGTAGTGAAAAATTGAGAGGATTTCAGTTACCTGCGCTCCAAACTGTTCAGGTGTTACTTTGGACATTTTGTGCTATTTTTGAGGCAGACAGAAAAGCTGTTCAAGTTCTGTTATTTTCCAAATTAGGACTATAGATAAAGGCCTTGATTTGGATGTTTCCTCCAGTATTAGCTGCTGCTTTCACGAGGGTTTACCAACAAAGGAGCGAATAATATTGGTCTAGGTAAAGGTTTAGTGGAGAAATTCCTACCTGAAAGTCCTCCAGTGTTCTTAATTTCACATGACATGGAAGCATATAGCGCTAGTTCAACTCTGGTTTCAGGGAAAGCAGTATCTAAGTTCCTTTCTATGGTGGCGGGGGAGCAGATTTAAGACATCTGTTTGGGCTATGCTAAGTGTTATGTGCCCCTGTAGAACTGCTGTAGAAGTTGCAGGCTTTAACTTCTATGGATTCTTTAATATTTCAATGTGGGATGTGTAGAGATGGGTTTGACCATGGTGTCCAATTTAATTTGCGTTTGTGTCACTGGGAGGGAGCTGCAGATAGGCTATAAAACTAGCTTTCCAATATCTTTTTAGAGGCATTGAAATATATTTCTTTACAAGATTTCCAGTATATGTGTGTTGCATGTATGAAACTTGACTGAGCAACTGACTTTTACATAAGAAAACCATTTTTGAATGTTGCACCAGGGTTAGGTAACCTTTTAAAGCCTTTGTGCTGTTACAGCAAAGTGAAGTACATCACACTGATCAAGTAGCCCAAAGGATTTGGTAATCTATAGCTAACAAATCAGTGCCAATCTACAGCCTGTTTGGACATTAAAAGTCCTGATATTGCATTGAGCAGACAAGACGTTTGTGGAACAGAGGATGGGAATCTGCTGTAGTCTCCATGAAGTGGGGAGAGTTGTTAACTACAGATAAGAGCTGATAAATACTCTGCTGTTCCAAAGCTGAGCAGTTGGGCAGGGAGCTGGGGTGGGCAACCAGGAGGGAATGTGCTTGAGTCACCTGGGAATCCTGCAAGTGACATGACCCTCCCTCCCATTAATGTTTCCTGTTTCCCACGGTATAAACAGTGGAGAAATGCTGCTCAGCTAGATCCATCAATGTGAGCTGTAATTTGAAGTCAGGCCATTATCCAAACTTAAAGCATATGTGGCAATAAAATCAGTGTTCTACCACATGAGTTGCAGGTTTGTACCATACACACAGAAGATGTTGTCTTGCTTTTTGTATTCTCAGCTTCAAAATCAGGCAGTGGGTAACCTGAAATAAGTGTGGACATGGAGGCAAAATATCTTTTTGAGCTTGCTTGCTTATTTCTAATGCTGAAAAGAAATATTTTATCTACATAAAAAACTATACACTGCATTTGGTTTAGTTACCTAATGGTACTTGTGACTGCACACCAGACAGACTAAATCATGAGCAAATGGGTATACTCCTGTATACTTACTGGCATGGTAGTTATTGTATCAGCTCGTATCATCGTTTCAGATCATGAAAGCACTCTTCTCAAGCCTTTATTCAGAAAGGAGTTGTGCTTCTTACTCTTAATGAAGGTTGGTAAGAACCATGTGTCCTAAATGTTCTAAACACTCACTGTTCTTGCTTTGGAATGCAAGTGGGTGAGTACTGTGATTTCCATTCAGTGCCCAAGGAAAAGTTTGCTTCAAGTATGCATTATTTTCTGATGCAGTTTCATTCTGAAGTTATTTCATGCTTTTATATTACCTTTTTGTTAAGCACATCTGCTTCTAAAGGAAAAACAAAATCACAAAATATTCAACAATTAGTTAAAAAAATACCTTAAAGCTTCGGCAGTTAGAAAAATAGAAATAATTTATGTGAAACTGTACAATTCTTTCCCTCCCCTCCCAAACTAAACTGAGTTTCTTAGTACCTAAACTGAGTTTCTTAGTACCTAAACTGAGTTTCTTAGTACCTAAAACTTGTTTGTTCAGCAACTGTGTATTTTTATCTCTAGCTGCTTCTGAGTTTCGATTTGAAGGGGTTTTTACAGGGTGAGAAGTGTCGATTGATGAAACCAGTTCTCCCAGATTACTCTGGCAGGAATACTGTTGCTGTTTGGGCTTTGCACTTGCTGAGCAAGACCTTTATAGAAATCAGTGTAGTTCCGTTAAATTACACTGACCTGTCCCTGCAGAGGACTTTATTTTTGTATAGTGTTAGATTTAATAATTTTCTGTGCTTTCCATTCTTCTCCAAGTGTGGAGTGGCAGCTTCATAGCAAGTGCCTCTCAGCTAAGGTTTTGCTCTATTCTAGGCATGTTATTGAATACACAGCGCTGTATAGTTGCTGGAAGAGTGCTCAAGACTCCAGGTGGCTGCTGGCATCCAGCACCAAGCATCCATCTGATACTAAAAAGCAGCACTCACTCGCTTACTCAGTGCAGTTTTAAGCTGCCAACACCATACGTGTCCTGGAGCAGCTGAGAATGCCCTTTACACCATCCACAAAAGGACTCCCTGTCACCTTTCTGCCCAAGACCAGCACAGTGAGGATCAAACGCAGGGGCTGGATGTTGTTCAGGTTGTGGGCTGTAGCATATTGCAACATATTGCTACTGTTTTGGTCTCTAACAGAGGAAATGGGATGGTCTTGACAATTGGGGAATGTCCTGGGTTGCCCTGTGTTATAGAGCAGGGAACATTTCACTTCCTGAGGAAAAACCCACACAGGAGTTGACTTTGGCTGAGCTGTGGAGATTTTTCACCGAGCAGAGACTGTGTTTTGAATGAAAGGTCACTCCAGGTGAAACTTCAAAACCATATTGGTCACCTCCATGAGTTTCATCCAGACTTTTCTGTCCTTACGCTACAGTAGTTAGCTCAGGAAAAAAGTGATGTGTTGGAGTTTGCTTTGTCACAGTCGAGCAGCTTACCCAAGAGTTCCTCACAACAAAAAGAAATGAAGTAAAATCCAGAGTAGACATAGAGCAACTTGTAATGACAACTTCAAATCACCGCTCTAATTAGTGAGCGCTCCCTGGGGACTCATTAGAATTATAAAAGCATTATTGTCAGTTATGCAGTGGTTGGAACATGTCAAGTTTTGGGCACTTAAACAATACTACCTTGAAGAAAAGAGTTTTGCAGCCTTTAAGAATTTTCTGTACTTTGGGGGAAAAAGCACAAATAGAAATCCTTTATGAATTGGGCCTTATGTTGGCTTTTGTAAAGAAGAGGAGGTTTTGAGTTCATATGCCACAGTTTAATAGGTATATAGTGACTGCTTAATGGGATTTACATTCACTCAAACAAAATTAGGTTGGTAAAAGACAATGCAACATATTGGAATGTAAATGGGACTGACGGCAGAATTAAATGTTTGTGGAAACAGGGCAGCAGATCTATCAAGAGCTAATTAGACAGAGAGCTCAGAGACAGACTTGGGAGTAAACATCACCAACAAAGAAGGAAGGAGAGCAAGAAAAGAGAGAAAATGAAGGCTTTGTGCAGCGATGAAAAGGAGTTATAAACAAGGTTATTTAAATGGGAAGGTCTGATGGAGCCCATCCCATGACGACTTATTCTTACTGGAACCTGATGATTAATGCAAGTTGAATGGCAACTTTGATAACCCCTTCTGTGTGTAAATAGTTCTTCATTGTTGCAGTTCCACTGTTTATGGTATCTTCCTCTGATACACTTTTTCAACACAGTATAATGCTCCCATTTTGCTGTCCAACCTTTTTATCTGACACCACTTTAAAAACAGACTTTGGCCAAAATATTTCCATTAGCCTGAGGAAGCCTAGAGGGCAGCACTAGGGAAGAGGAGAAGGTTTAGGTCTTTCCTTTTACCCAGTCACCCCTATGGAGAGCACTCAGGTGAAAATGATGCCGTGGTGCAAGAGGAGACACTATAAACTTAGCATGTAAAGGACCCTGTTTGCCTGTCATGCAACCAGCTGTAGTATCTTTGCCAGTAGTGCTGTGTTTTGCGCAGCTACTGCCTTTTGTAGGCGCCTTAAGTAATTCTCTGGAAAGAAGAAATTCTGTATAAGAAATAATATGGTAGCTTTGTTGCAATTTCCCATTCATCGAAGGCTAGTTCATGGCAGGCCAAAGTGTTTCAGTTGTTACCATCTCTGGCAAATCCCAATTTGGAGTTATTTTTGTTGGTTTTCTTTCTTTGTGCTGGGAATAGATGGTCTTGCTGAAATTTGCTGATGGGTGTTGCACGGTGATGTTTGTACTTGGAGGGCATCAGACAAACCTTTGTGCTTGTTGGCTTTTATTTAACATGGGAGACTTGCCTTTCTCTTTCAACAGCAGAGCTGGGATTATGAGCATGTAAGAGTTGGTACCAGAAGCTGTGCTGCTTTATCTGACAGCAAGTGTCATTTTTTCAGAGGGAGCTATAAAGCCTTGTTAGGAGGGGTTGGTGAAGCAGGGAGAAGGGATTGCCGTGTCTCGGGCTTTTCCCTGCAATTTGAGCACAAATTTCTGTCTGAAAGCAACTCTACCAATTCTGAAAGCCAGATCAGATGGGAGTGGGGTTCTCTGAAGTGTCTTGACAGCATAACTCTAGTTTCAACAGACATACGCTGTAGATTCTTGTCTTGTATGCTCAGAGATGCTGGCTTTGGTAGGTAGTAATACCTTGTCACCCAGGGAATGTTATTTTATGAAAGAATCTGGGTTTGTGCCTGGAGGATGGAGCCCATGGTAGGTCCTGGAGCTGTGGGATAGTGAAGATGGCCTAGTGCAGGTTATCCCTGCAAAGCTACTCCAGCAAATATATCTGCATTTCATCCCTTTGCCCTTAAATGAGATGGGAAGAAAGCAGAGGAACAACACAGTTCAGTCCCAGAGGACCCAGGCTCTCACCGGCTATCAAATCTTACTGATTTGAAGTAGACATTTCAGTGTCATCTAGACATCAGCTAGAACGCTCAGCTGTAAGCAGTGTGGTTTTCTGGCAAGGATGCTTGTATGTACTGCTGTCTTTGAAGATTTCAAAGCTTGCAGAATAAAACTGAAGGGTGGAGGATAATGGGAAAAAGATATTCCCTGAAACCAGCCCCAACTGCCAGGAGCTGTGCCTCATATCTCTCTCTAGTCACTGGGAGCAACAGGTTCTCTGAGATGAGGGTCTGGAGCAGAGCTATTGCTTTGTAGGGTCTAAATAGTTGATTGTTCTTCTCTACCCTGCTCCCCACAACTCAATACCACCTTTGCATTGGTAAGAATACAGACTGGGATGACATGTGCCCCATAATGAAGTGTTCTATAGGAGGTGATTTTGTTTGGTTGTTTTATTGTTTAGGTAACTTAGTGGTTGTGAGGCTAAAAATCCATCTCCTTAGAGGTTCAAGTTACACAAAGTGTTACAACAGTGTGCTCTTCTTGAAGCAATACTGCTGCAACAGTCAAAATTCTGTGGCTTTTTTCATTTCATCTATGGAAAAGGCATTCCCCAGGGAAAGTAACTGGGCCTAGGTGTGGTAGTTACCTGTCAGAAATGGATTATTCTCTTCTTTTTTTCCTAGTATTCTCTTCTTTTTTTCTTAGTATTTTTACAAGTATGGGTCACAGGTAGCTCCTTTGCCTTTGCTGTATGAGAGCAGCATCCTTGCATTTGAAGAGGTCTGTGGGCAAATACTGACTTTCATGTTCATTTGATTACAGTTTAAAAAGGAAAGATCTTCATTTCGGCTCTGACAAGAAAAGCACAGGGATGTTTCTGATCCCCTCACTTTTGTGTCTAATGGAAAGAGAAAGTTGAGCTTGGGTTTTTCAGAGGACTTTGATGGGTATAGGTTTTCATTAGGGAGCAACTGGGGTGAGAGCAGTGACCAAGGGGAAGGTACTGGTGGACAAAGAAGGTCTCTGGGGTATGGTGGTCATGCACTCTTTCCAAGTCCTTGGACAATATCGTCTGAAGAAACTCTATTTGGGAGAAGGTGCGCAGGCTTGAATGACAGGGAAGAAACAATCAGCAGGTAAGAAGCCAAAACTTGTTTTGTGGTGAATCTAACAGGTCTCTTACTGCAATAACAATAGCTTATAAAAGCGCACATTAGTTGTGCAGTGTAAATTTGCCAGAAGCCTTAAAACTAACACCAGCTTGTGACTTTGCAGAAAGATAAAATTCACCCCCTTTTTACTTTGTTTTAGACCTGGTAGAGGCTTTGACAAATTATTTTCTTGTTTCTTGAAGCACACAAAGCAGCAACTCAGAATGCCTCAAGGTATTTCACCACAATTACATTTTTCACTACAATAGATCTGTTGTTTGCTGGAAAATGTGGATAAAGATATAAGTACTTAAGAAATACGTCTGGGTGGTCTTCATTTCTGGCTTTAGGAAGCGCCAGAATTGTCCAATGATGGATTCTTAGACAAAATTACTTGGTGCAACAAATGCTTTGTCTTGCCCTTTTCTAGTATTGCTGTGTTGACATAAGATTGATTGCTCCATGCTTTGACCAAACAAGAGCGTGCGTATTGCAGACCTCACAAATGCTTCTGACCAGACATGAAGAGTGACTCCTGCTATAAGCTTCTTAACATGTGCTGTTATTTATGAAGGCCTGTCTGAAAGACTTCACTTAAGCAGCTTTCTCTGAAAGATGAAGATGCAGTGGCCAAAATAAAGAAAGGTGTTTCTGTGGATTTTTGGCTTTCAGGACCCAACTTTAAAGCTCTATTTTAATGTGTAGAAAAAGGTTTGACTGAGATCCCTTCAGTCGTTTTACAGATTGTTTTCTCTAAAAACATAATATCTAATCTTTGTCCTGCTCTGGATGGACACCCTTCAGGACCCAAGTAACCTCTGGTTCAGTTCACTGAAGTGGAAAGACAAGTATTATTTTTGCAGAGACATGCTTTGAGATATTGGGTCCAGCTTTGCATACAGTCAGTGTCTGCACTCGCAGTCATTGGCTATTGCAGGCTTCAGGGGAGTTGTTTTATTACAGTGCTTTAAGGTTTTATATGGATTTTTTTTCTGTAGAAAATAAATAGTTGTTCTAAAGCTTCATCTCCCTCATTTTTTTTTTGGACCTTTGAAATATTTGGAATGTCTCAAATCATCATATATTAATTTTGTGCTGCTATATACACTGTATAATTTTAGTGCGGAGATATTTTCTCCAACATAAGGTTACTATTTTATGTACAAGTTTCACTTTATTTCATGATAGGAGACTTTTGAAGAGTTCTTGAATGTAAAAACCTGCTTGCTTTGTGTTTCAGCTTCACAAGGCTGTACTGTGCTGAAGGCCTGGGCCGCTCTACCGATGTCTTCTGTGGTGCTCTAGTAATACAAAATTGTATTGATTGATTATAGTTGCCAGATGCAACTACTGTACAAGCATAGGAGTGTTTAAAATCTCAGGTGTAAGCAGATTTTGGTCCATGGCTTCTCATCTCCCTCCTAGCTTGTTTCTCCGCCTCCCACCTGGCATCCTTGCCTGCTCCCTCACGTGATAAATAACACTGTCTTATCAAGGTCAGCCAGAAAGGCCCTTTTTACATATCTCATAAATTTTAGCCAGGTGCCACTGATGTGAGATTAATGTAATGGCACTACAGCAAGCACTCAGGCTTGTCTTAATTATGCTAAGGTTGCCGGTTCACCGTTTCTCTTCATCTGTCTCCCGCTTTAGGGAACACTAAGCACTATGTCATTAGATTGTCTGTTCCACAACATTGGCCCTTTGCATTTACAAAGTCATCAGATGGCTTACGACCTAGCTTTTCTAAGAAATTAAATTAAACAAATAGTGAAAACAAAAAAATTAAGCAGAACAGGAGCCTGCCCCAGGGCGAGGGCAGAAGGGGAGGGCTAGAAGGGGTTGGGGTAGCTCTTTAGTGCTGTAGGCTTTGAGGGAGCTTGCTGGCAGGATGGTTCTTTTTTTGATGCTCTGCAGGGCACAGCTGTCAGGTGCTTCTTTTTAATGGTATAAATGCACATGCCTCTTATGTGTCACAAGGTCTGCAATGGAAAGGGATTTTCTCTGGGTTTATTTTTATCTGTTGGAGCCAATGTTTGGGGAATCTGTGGCTAAGGGGCTCCTGTGAGTTCCCCAAGGCTCAAACCAACCTTGGATGTTCTTTCCCCTTGGGAATGGGAGAGAGGGTACAGAATCCTGTGGCACTGTGCCAGCGATAGCTTTACATCCTGCCAAGGTAAATCTCCTGTTGGGGCAAGGAACGGTCGGCTCCTACATCTCTGAGGTTATGAGAAATGTTTTTGGGTGTTTGTTTCTTTCCGTCTTGCAGGCTCAGTTTAGGAGCCTGCACAAAGGCTGACCTTGAGTGTATTGTATTTATTTCGTGCTCTGTGGCCACACTGAAAAAGACTGCTGTTTCTTGTCCGAGCATCCTCTGCAGGCTTTCCAGGCAGGAGGATTTCAAGATAGGACTCATTGATGCACCAATTTTAACTTGGTCTCTACTGGATAAAAATATAAATACCTCCAAAGAGATTGAACAAGGCTTGTGTTGGAGCAGTTGGGTTTGTTGGCTGTACGAGGAGTTTGGAAAGTTTCAAACATTACCATGAGAAAAGAGAAACCAGGTACCTGATACAGTTTGGTAGCAGCTACCTGAAGTGTGCTAAGTTTTTTTTTTTTGTACTTTTCCTTTCTCCAACAGTATAAGAAAATTAATGTGGTTATTGCAGACGAGATACATTTATCTGTTGGTTGCATGCTCTGAGTGCCAGTCAGGTCTTAGCAGTCTCTGCAGCCAGGGCTGAATGGGAGCATTGTCCTCCCTCTACTTCTTAGTATTTGTAAGAATGTTTATAAAGTGTTATTCATAAAGGACATTATGGGAGGTGCAGAAAGCCAGCCAGAGCAGAACAGTCATGCTCTGAATAACACACAGGGCCCACTCTCTCCCAAGCCCACTGAGCTAAGACAAAGGACCTGATAAAGAGGTAATGAGAATAATTTGTTTTTTCCAGTGTCGTAGACAGAGCTACTGACTTACAGTACCCTTGTGTTGCATGCCAAAGCCCTCCATGAGGAAGAGAGAGTCTGTTTGTGGCTGAGGTTCAAACAGGAGAGAATGCAGAATCATGCTGTGACAATGGGGGCTTCTCCCCTGTCATTGCTATTGCTGTGAGAAGGCAGTCCTTAGTATGAATATCATCCCCTCTGGCTGCGTTTCCTGAGCTGTCCCTGCTATCCTTGCATCACATGTACACAGGCATTGCAGTGCTTGCCAGGGGCTGCAGATCCCTGCCTTGATTTCCCTGCTGTTGGTAATCAATGCAACTGCACATGTAACATGGGAGTTTTCTACTAGGAGGGAAAGGCAGGTAGTGCAGATCTGGCCTTTTAAAAAGGAAGGGCAAAACTTTAGTTTTATAAAATATACCTAAGCAAATCTGTTCAGTCTCAAAGTAAAATTGCTGGAGACTACCCTGTATAGACTGTTAGTCACTTACCAGTTACTCCATCAACTCTCAGTGACTCCAAGGTACAGATCACCTATCTGCTGCATTAGCATCTAAGCATTGGGTCAGTAAGGTAGGCATGGGATGTTAGCAGTTACCAGAAACAGTAAAATTATTGCTGTTATTATCATAATGTAAAGATAATTTAAAAGATTTTGTTTAGACAAGAAACTTCCTATAGTTGACTGTCCAAGAAACACTTATTTTTTAACCCTTAGATACTGTTTTAAATCCAACTGCAGTTTGTGAATAGGCAGCTTCACTGAAAGTGTTTTGAAAACAATATTCCCACTTCTGTTCCAGTTCAGTCTGCTGCCAGCACAGTTCCACTGAAAGCCCCTGTCTGCAGTGGAGTTGACTCTTTGCTCCCAGATGTGATAACTGGAAATGTGGTACCTAGTAATGATCTGTGCTGTTGCATTAGCACAGCATTATAGTGGAAATAGCTCCTGTCATCGCAGTAGGAAGCTCATCTGTGACTTCCTCTAAAATGTCTGTGAGATAAACATGGCTGTAACAAATCCAGCCCTAATGGCACTTTTTGGAGCATGGAAGGTCTCATGACATCAACTTATCTTAGCAGGAAAAGATTTGTTAAGGTGAGATTAATATGCTCCTGTATAGCTCGAATTTCAGCTTCATTTTGTTTGTCTGCTAGACAAGGAGAAATGGCACTTAATGTTTCTGTGAGTAACATTACTGGAAAGAAAATTTAGGGATAGGTATAAATGCCAATACTCTGCTATTTCCAAGAAAGCCAGACCCCTGTGCCTGGCTACCAAAAGTTTGGGCTGGATATATCATCCTCATCATAACTCTTGACTTTACTGCAAGGATGAATGATAAGCATGAGAATATCCATCCTGATAGCCCTTGGAGGGAGACTGGAGCAAAACCATTGACTTCATTTTCTGACCTACCTATATTTCTCAGAACTGAAGCAATGGGGGGATGTAAAAAGCCCAGAAAGTAGTTATAAAATGGAAGGGGAATAGTGCCTTGTGGTAGAAGCAAAAATGTTTGAAACTCAAGTTTAAAATGCAGTGTGGACAGATATGCTTTAAAACACCATTACTTTTCACTGAACATTTTCAAGTCTTGCTGGGGTTCTGTGTTTATCCAGCTAATTTACTGCTTTGGTTGAGTGCAGTAATTGCATGTGTTAAAGAAGGAAATTGCTTCATTGAAATTAAAATCTTACCTCTGTGTCAAAAAGCTTGTGAGCCAACCGGGTGGGTCTGGCTTTTTCACCTTCCCGTACTGACCACATCTGTCACAGCTCCCTCCCTTCTCTCCCTGCTACCCAGCCCACCCAGTAAGTTGGCCAGATAATACCAACCTGTTTTTCTGGTGCCACATCCTTATTTCACAAGAGAGACCGGGAGAGGACATCAGTGGGGAAAGCTGCTGAGATGTTCGATGCAGTCCACAGTGGCTTTATTGGCTCTTGGAGTGAAAGACGTGACAAGCTTAAGCATTTCAAGGAAAAAAGGGTGGAAGAAGGAAGGAAGGAAGTGAAAGGGCCACCAGCTCCAAGTCTTTTGAGCTACGGGATCATTTTGGAAATGCTTTGTTCACTTAGATTATGTTGGAGTTAAAAGATGAAAATTGCTTAAACAGCAAAGCACACCAGAAGGTCTGCATGGACTGATTAGCACAACTGCTCTTTGTGTCCTATATAGTAAATGCTGCTTCAGTGGTTACTGAGAGTTAGAATATGAAGGTGAGAGACGTTAAGAGTTGCTTGAACCCCTGTGGTTCACAGTTATCATTATATTAACAGATAGAGGAACTCTAGTTTTACTTAATTGGCAAAGACAGCAATTGATGGATTGTCCAGTTTAATGCAGTTTTCTTTGTTGAACAGCTCATAACTTCATAATGCATTTTCGTGCAGCTGTGACACATGAAGCTGTGTTTTGCCTTGTGAAGATGTGTTAAGTCACAACTGTGTGATGGTTTGCTTTGATCCTTGCCGTACATGGGTGAGAGGTATAAAGAGGCTGATTTTGAACAGGCTGGAGAGGAGCAAAGGCATCATGGTTCTAGATGTGGGTGCAGGATACTTTCAAGCACTAAGAGTTTGCTTTGGCCTGGGAAATTGAGGAGAGCTTTTACCTAGCTAGAAAGTAAATTTCTGGAACAGTTTGCCATTAGGAGCCCTGGAAAGAGGAGTCCTGGCAGGTTTCCATGTGAGCTAGAAAAATGTGAGGCAGATTGTGTGGCCTGATGATCTGCCACGCCAGGGAGTTGCCCAGAGACCCTGCTGGAGCTGACTGTTCGGAGCTGGGAAGCTTGCTTTTGATTTGTGTGGATTAGTTATGCAAATGCAAGTTATTTTTGGTGTAAGGTGCCAAGGTCCAAATGTTCCAGCCTCTTCTCCTCTGTTGTCTTCTCACATCTCCAAGCTGAGGTGCAAGCATGCAAGGCCTGAGTGAGGAACAGGAGCCAATCTGGATGTGATGTGCAGTGGATGGCCCACAGAGCCTCTAAGAGATGTCACTTCAGGAGAAGTGCTTGGTTAGGCACTTCCGTATGCTAGAGAGATTTGTGTCCACCTACTTTTGTCTGCAGGCTGGCAGATGAAAAGGGAACTTCCATGTGTGCAGTGAGGTCATGTACAGCTGAGAAAACTGAGCAGCCCTGGGTTAAGACAAAGCCAGCTTGCAGAAGAAGAAAATGAATCCTAAAAGTGAGTTTGATATTATTAGCAGAGAGGGCATCAGGACATACATGCAGAAGAAGAAGAGATTGTGGCTGGATGTCTTATCTTAATTGTAGTGCTTCCTGGCTTGACCTTAGTGGAATGGCTTTTTCAGTGGGGAGTATCTATTAACACATGCATAAAAATGAAGATATGCATAATAAAATACAAAGCATATATATATATTTATGTATCTGAAAGAATACATAAATATATGAATACAGGCATATACTTTCTGTATGCATGGTGGGCTATACTTGGCTGTCTCTTGCAGATTCTATCAGTATAGAGGCAAGCAATCTCTGCTCAGGAATAGATTTTCTTGCATTTTCCAGATCACAGAGTGACTCAATATATCTGAAACCTAACAAAAACCTATACCATGCAAAATGATGGTAGAAGTAAAATGTTGTCTGGAGCATGCTGAAATCAGTAAATCGCCAGCAAAAGGCACTCATCCCCTTTCAGTATTCTTCCTCTTGTGTTTTTAGTGGGCTGCGTGGTGAGTGTCTGTTCCACTAAGCTAAGGAGTCCAGTTACTGCCTATTTGGCAAAATCCTGGCTTGTGCTTGGTTGGCCAGATGTGTGGCAAGAGTAAAGCTGGGTGTTAAATGCTTAAGGTTTTGCTATGGTGGACTTTGGGATCTGGATGATGTATAAAGTGAATCTCAACTTGAGAACATAGTTGTTTGTTTCCTTCTGATTTTAGTAAGGCAGAATAAAACACCACAGAGAAGTTCCTGTCTGGGACTGGAGTCACCAGAAGCAGCTGATCATGATGCTGAGTTCTTGCTGATTTACCCAGGCTAGATAACTGCCTCTTGATTTCAAGAGTTTCCATTTCTGCAGATGCAGAAAAGTATATTGCTTCATTTAAACAGGCCTTTTGTTTTCAACTATATGTAAAGAGCCCTCTGTTGCTCACTGCTTTGATCAGGCAACTTGCTTTTTTAATCTTATTTTGACATTTGTATTGGAATTAATGTGATTGGCAGCAGAATCCAATAAATGAGAATTTCAGAGGTGTTTCTCTGCTGCTAAATGAGCCTTTGCCTGCAGTTTGACTTGGCAGCACTTGTAGAGTTCTGCATCAGCTGGATTTTATTGTGTGGGGAGATGGATAATCAAAAAGGGAATTGCACATGCCTGCAAATTAAACATTTTGTTCAGAGTGCTTGCTTGGCATTGAAGAGCAGCGTAATGGCAGGAGGACAGGCGAGGGTACAAGAGCTCGCTGTGCCGGCTGCTAAACGCCTCTTCGTACTAAAGCACAACGGCAACTGTTGAGCAATACAGTTGTGTCAAAACAAATCGGATCATGAGCAGCCCCTGCTTGCTTTGCTTTGTTTAAAGGGAAGTTTTGCTCATCCCTGCCTTGTGGTAAATGCTAAGTGCAGGGGGAGTCACTGTATGCGGCTAAAGTGTGCTTTTTAGTACCTATTAATTTCCTAGCAGAGACTGTTTTGACATTTAGCCCTTTGCAAGCCTTCCACAGTAAGTTGTGATAGTGATACACAAAAGCTGTAGTTGATTTAATCGAACCAATATATATGTTTTTCTGCCTGTTGCATTTGGAAGGCATTGCACTGTGTAGAGAAGAGATGCATCCAGAAGTGGACATGACCTCTTTAGTGCTGGGCCAGGAGCTTCAAAATCAATGGGTTATGCTCTGCTTCTTTGAAATAGAGGCAGTCCTACTGAAGCATGTGATGCTAATTTGTGTGACTATTGGTAATATGTTGGGAAAGTCCTCCTCCTATGCCCCTACCTCAACTGACCTATTGATCTTTTTGTTGCAATTGTGTGATTTATAGACCTTGGTCTGATCATTACAGAAAATGATAACACTGAGCAAGCTGATTTTCATTGTAAGCTTTTAATATTGTGAGGAAGCAGTGAGGGAGGAGGGAAGCTTTGGATCAGACTATTCCACAATCACATGGAGACAGTGATGACATTAGTTCCTTCTTCTGCTAAACACAAAATCTCAGAAATCTCAGCAGTTTTCATCTCTGTCATCTTCATGTAGTTTCATTTTTCCACATTTGTAAATATAATAGCATCATAAAGTTGCCAGTATGGTCAGAAAAGTGACCTTGTTTAAAATACAGTGTTTCTCAATTGTGTGTGATGGGACATGGCATAAGCCCTGTACGTACCAGGTTGTTTCCAATGTGGGGATGAGGGCAGTCAGCCTGTGCGTGCATGTCAGAGTCAGGTACTTGATTTCTGATTGCTTTTATTTAAACAAAACAAATCCAACCAACCAAATAGACAGTTAGCATTGATGCAAAGCAACGTGACTCGGTTTTGCTGTTCATAGCTAGTGTATGGCCAAGCTTCACCCAGTGTTTGGTGGACCTTAGATGTGTGTTCACTTGAGGGTGTTATGATGGGTTCCTGCTGGAGCTGAAAGGGGGCTCAGCAGCAGCTTCCCCTGCAGGGGCAGTGGCACTCGCCCTGCTGCAACTCTGTGTACATGCCACATCTCCGCTGGGTGCTCCTTTTGACCACAGGAAAGCCTATGCTGTTGAAAGGTGAGGTCTGTCAGGTGGTAGCAGATGCTGCAGGAGGGCTGTCAGAAGAGCCAAAGTGGTGTGGGATTTCTGGGGGCTGTTTCAAAAGGGATATTCATCAGACTATTTTATAGCTCAGCTTTGCCCATGTTACCAGAGCTACTCTTGGAGACTGAGTTATGCATTTTAAGGTTTCAGGTTTTTGGACATTGTTTTCTGTCACTTAGTAAAATGGCTAATTATTAATAAAACCATGTAAGAAAATGATTGCAGCACCACAGCTCCATAGAAAGCTCCAGGGCTTAAGAAATTTTAATAGCTTAGGAGGTATTTGGCGAAGTGATAATTCCTGAAAACAAGCACTATTTCCATTTTATGAAAGGTCTCCAGTCCTCCCTGCTGCTGCCATACTTGAAACATGGTGTTCCAGTAAAATGCCAATAGTTGTTGCTGCAGCCTCCCTTGGGACAAGGCCAGAATGGATGACACTCTCAGTGGTTTAGTGGTCAGTCTGTAACCAGACTTGTTAGGTTTGATTCTAGAATGCAGTTCTTCTTTTCCTAAAGATACAACTTTTGCAAACCACCTTCTACACTAATTTGCTCTATGACAGGTAGACCTGGAAGTAGATCTGGAAATGCAAAGGTATTCTCCTCCAAACTTCTGATCTAGAAGATTGAAAGACAGACCTTGGTGTGCTGGAAACTGGTACCCCATCCTTGCTTTAGGAACAGGATGAGGAGCTTTGTGCTCTTGAACTAAATGAAGGTTTGGATGTGGAGCATAGGAGGTGCTTTGAGACAGTTGTCAGTTGAGAGCCGTGCATGGTCTCACCTTCTGTTTAATGTAGAATAGCACTGCAGCTGTGCTGCCTTGGCTGCTGGGTGTTCTCAGAGGTGCTGCAGGGATAAAAGTACTCTGCTGCACTCTTCATATGGACATAGAGCCTTCCTGATGGCATCCCTCCCTGCTTGGAGGAAAGAAAAGCAAGATGTATTAATCTGGTTGCTCCTGAAGCGTTCACTGAACAGTTTGAAGCAGGGATGATGAATCAAGAAATCAAGCCCGGGCATTATTCTATTTACTGGGCAGATGGAGGGTATGTCATAGAACAAATACATGCCACAAATGTTGTTAAAAGAGCATTAGGGTCACAGTGGTGAGCATTTTGAAACTATCTGAGGAACAGCTTTGACCACAGAGCTTAAATTTTGAATGGATTTCAAATGCAGTGTGAGGTGATCTTCACCTGCATCATTCTTTTCTCCTGAGAAGCTGCTTTCTCGGGCAGGCTCTGATTCAGCAAGGTATTTAAAGTTGCTGGCAAAGCCACTGACTAGGCCTCACTATATGCATCCATTTGCTTAAATAGGTACATGAGCATCCTGATGTGACACACAGCGAGCTTACACAGGGTCTGTGGTGGAGAGCGTTGCTGTAAGGGTCATGGTTCCTCACTGATTTACACATGCTCTTTATACACACATACACACACTTCCATTCTTCCATTAAATATTTTGAAACAATGATAACAGCCTTCCAGTATCTGAAGGGGGCTTCAAGGATGCTGGAGAGGGATTCTTCATCAGGGGCTGCAGAGATGGGACAAGGGGTGATGGGTTCAAACTGGAACAGGGGAAGCTCAGGTTAGATGTAAGAAAGTTCTTCCCTGTGAGGGTGCTGAGGCGCTGGCGCAGGGTGCCCAGAGAATCTGTGGCTGCCCCATCCCTGGCAGTGTTCAAGGCCAGGTTGGACACAGGGGCTTGGAGCAAGCTGCCCTCGTGGAAGGTGTCCCTGCCTGTGGTCAGAGGTTGGAACTGGATGATCGTAAGATCCTTTCCAACCCAAACCATTCTGTGATTCTTAATCCTTCACAGAGCTCAGACTGAAGACATCTTCAGAGTTTTACAAGGAAGGCTTATTCAGGTTATGTAGGAGCATTTTTTCAAGATGGTTTTGCTCATTGCAGCAAAACCAGAAATGGCAAATAGTAAAATATAAACTGTGGCTGTGTCCCCCTGTGTATCCAAACAAGCAAAAAAAGAGTCTCGAGGAAAGTCATAGGTTTGAAATCTGAATTTTCCAAATCATAAATAATGTATTCTTTCTGCCTATTCCTACCAGGAGTTTCAGCTATAATGGGCGTGCTGGACAGAAAACTGATAGGCAAAAGTGAACAGTTTAGACATGTAAACAACGTGAGCTGTAAAGAGGATTTCATCTTTTCTGGGGGAGGCAATCCTTCATCAAATGTGTAAAATTTCTTTAATAACAAGAGCTGGCAGCAAACCACATGGAGTTCCAGCAGTGATAATTGGTGCTTTGACTCACTACAGCTACCAGCCACCCGAAAGATTAGCATTTACCCAATTCCTTCAGGACTTGAGTAGGTGAATGTCATTGTCTTTGTGCCAAATGAGGGCACACAGAGAAAAAAAAATCAAAAGAAGGCCTAGGTTGTGTCTATAACTATTTGTCGTTATTTAGGGACTGCCTGCTAGAGATCACTTTTTGTGCTGAGTCCATCCAGCCCATCATCAACAGGGATCAGCCTGGAGCCTCTTGGATACTCCCCAGAAACTGATGTGTAGCCCAGGTCCCTTCTCTCCTACTACATTAGTGCATGTAAGCACCTGTTTACCTTTTGCTTCCACCACACCCAGCGGCATCCAGTTAAACTGGTATTTGTAGATCAGGGCTTTGACATGCTCACTCTGAGCTTATGCTAACTTTTCCATGCAGAAATCAGTCAAGGTAGGCAGACATGTACTCTGAGCTGGCCTTCTCCTCATGCTGCGGTTTAACAGTGGGAAATAGCAGTTCTCACCATCTCAGGGTGGGCCACCACCTCTGTTTCTGGGGGTGCAGGCAAAGGGTGACTTCCTCGGAGTAAAGCTGCCCATCAGTGGTGTGCTGTTTTGTGTTCAGATAGAGGATGCATGAAGTGATGTGTCACTGCTCACAAATTATTTTCACCTGACAGTGTGGTTTGCTGGGATAAGCAAATCACAAATACATGCGAGTTGTACCTACTCTCTGTGTGTCTTTGGCTGAGGCTGCAGGTCTTACAGATCTCTCTGTGGATGAAAGCTGTCTGAGAGCCTCTTGCACCCATAGGTCTGTCACTGGGAGGAGGTTGCTGGAAGAAACAAGGGCAGACATGTCCGATTTTCAAGGCTGGCCATGGTGCAAAGCACAACCAGCCTTTCTCTCTGCTCTGTCAAAATACACTCTGGGAGACCTCAGCGCAAAGGTTCATAGCTCAACAACAAAGAACTGTGGAAGAAGTAATTATTCTCTGAGCTGCTGATGGTGTTGAGAACCCTCAGGAAAAGAGATCAGTGAGGAAATTTCTGAGCTCTTGTATGAGGAGTAGGAGGTAAGAGAGATTCTTGACAGGGGACTGAGCTGAGCTGTAGTTGGGATATTAATACTGGTAGTGTGCCCTGGGAAGCAAGCAGGAGTGCAGTTTCTCTCCAGCCCTTGCAGATGCTGTGAGAAGGCTGTTTGCTGTTCAGAGGGTAGACTAGACCGCAGATTTAAAGGCAATTTAGAGCTCCATTGACTTGTAAGATAAACGGTGTTTTGAGTTTATTTCATTCCTCCCATGACTAAAGGACAGTGAGCCAGTGCAGGGGAAATACGAACTAACTTAACAGTCTTTACCCAAAGCTTGAAGGCAAGCCAGCCCTTTGATGTGTCTAAGAAAAACACCCTCCTTCAGAAGCAGTGGGAGGCAAAGCCTGTGTGGTGGGAGGTTTTACCTGCACCAAAAAAGCATGGGTTTGGAGGAAATGGAAGTTTGCAGATAAGAGTTTGCTCTGGACTTGAAGTATAATTGTAGGAGTAGGAAGATGGGGAGGGAAAAATTTCAGATACTTTGAAAAAGCTTTATGTTGTACTCAGTGTCTCTCTCGTTGTGCTGCTGGGAAAACTTGGCTTCTTCCCTGCTGGTGATGTTACTGTACAATTCATGGGGCCAACAAAAGTAGACCTCAGCAGTGGCACCAAAAATTCCTGGGTTTTGGTACATACAATCAATAGTATGCCTGCTCTCCTAAATATATGCAAAGTGAGATGCTCAGAAGCCAGGCAGTCCTGAATTCCTTGGAGCGCACAACAGGGTCTTGGGAGTAGGATGTGGTCGTGCTTAATTAGGTAGCCTGGGGCTGGGCTGGCTAAATGCTGCCTCTGCTGAACCTGAGCATGGCGGACATGAACCTCAACAGAAGTCTCATCTACTTTTATTCATGCTGGTAATGGTTTGGAAAGAGGAGGGTTGATGGACATGTTGCAGGGCTGCTTCCTGTGAGCTGGCTGTCAGGACTCCATGTCAACTTGTCTTCTGCACTAGAGATGTAATGACATGGGACTTGGCTTGCCACCAGGTTACCGTATGTGTTAGATTAACCTGGATTTGTGCACTGGAGTTCCAGGATCTATACAATGCTGTGTAACCTTTGCTTTTGTCACTTGTGGAGGCTTGTGTTTTAGGTCATTTATCTTGATAATGAGTTCTGTTTCACACCTCCTCAGACAAGCACAAATGTGGAAACAAATACCATTAGGGAAGGAGGAAGATCTGGAGGCTGGATTCTCCAAGAAATGAATAGGGTTTTTACCTTGGGCAGTACGTGGAGGTCTTGATTTTAATACCTAGCAAGCAGCTGAAAGCTTTGCTACCAAGGAGATGCATCTTGTCCTTCTTCTGCTCTTTCAGACAAAACCAGATGTCCATCACTAGCCCGAAGGCTGTAAAACATGTGGGAAGGGTAGATCTATTCTTTACAAAAGCTCATCTGTTGTGCAAGTGGTGTGAGTGGTGCCCGAGAGAGGTAGAATCTTTCTGTCTTTCCAGGTGCAGCCTCAGTTATACAGTTCAAGGCAATGCAGGCAGTGTTTTTGTAGGTGTATGGTTTGTTTGGAGTTTGTTTAATGCTTAGAGCACTTTAGAAACTCAAGTCTGCAAAATGAGAATTCCCTGTAAAATGTTTTAGATTATACCCAGAAGGTGCTGCAAATGGAAAGGCCTTTTTGTGAAACAAGACAGATTGCTGCTGAGCATCTCCAGAGGACAGCTACTGCTCCTGAGTTTCAGAGGAATTTGGTAAGGAAAGAGAGTGGCAAAAAGGGCTGGAACAAAGGCCTTGTTTACTCATGGCATGTTCTCTCCCTTTCAAAAGCCCCACCAGAATCACCTGAGGACAGGAGCCTCTGGATGAGGCTTTGCAGCAAGCTGGTGGCAGCTACCAGCTAATCATGTGGGGAGAGTAAGGGGATTCAGCCTCTCAAGGTGACTCCCTGGAAGGGTGCTCAGCTCAGGGCTGCTATGCAGCTGGGTGAAATGCTTCTGGTAGCACTGGGCTAGGAGATGGGTTTGTAGGAAACCTGGTTTATCAATTCTGGTTTTACTGAGCTCTTTGAAGCATTCCTTGATTTGTTCATTTTTACTGCAGGAGACTTCTGTTGCATTGTCTCTGTTGGCTGTATCGCAGCTTGTGGTGCTCATGCCTGATGTGGCAGATTTTTGTTCAAGGGTCTACTCTATTCATATCAAAGTCTTTCTTAAAGCCAATTAGTCCCATAGTTACACTGAAAGCCCTTTAAGAAAGGACTTTGTGTGTGTGTGTTTGAACAGGCTGTACTTGACGCAAAAGAGCCATGGTCTGGTATCAAGTGTGTAGCTATTACTACAGTGGAAGTCACAGCTCCCTTTCTCCACTTACGCAAGCACAGATGTGCACAACTGGGAAGTTGGGCAAAGGGGACCTCATTTCACACCTGGGCACCAGGTGCCCTGTCCTTGGCATGTTTAAATGCCACAGAATCATAGAATGGTTTGGGTAGTAAAGGACCTTAAGGCTAGTTCCAACCCCATGCCATGGGCAGGGGTGTCTCTCTAGACCGTGTTGCCCAAGGCTCTGTCCAATCTGGCCTTGAACTCTGCCAGGGACAGAGTATTCGCTACTTCTCTGAGCAGCCTATTCTGTGGCCTCTCCACCCTCACAGTAAAAAACTGATTCCTTGTATCTAACCTGAACTTCCCCTGTTTTATCTTTAAACTCATCACCCCTTGTCCTATTGTTACAGTCCCTAATAAGGAACCCAGTTTAGAGTGGGCTGAGAGAGCAGTGCTGGTTGTGAGTGGTGAGGATTAGCCCTGATGCTTGTTTACAGTGTTCAGCTGGCTTTGGCTTGCAAACAGGAGGGACAGATCTGGTATTTTAGGAAAGCTGGGAAGCATTTCTGGGCCTTTGTTACCCCAGAGAGAACCAGCAGTCCTGTACTGTGCTGGAGGGGGAGGTTTGGCAGCCTTTAAAGATACTGCTTTTGAGCTGCTGTCAAATAGAAGCTTAAGACATTAGTGAAGGTGGGTGGATACTGCACAAGAGTTGCCCTGTGAATAGGCTGCTGTTGTAGCTGCTTCAAAATACTAAAGACGTGGGCAATTTGGAGATCCATTTGTTGGGTTTATGTTTTCACCTGGAACACACCAGCTTACCAAACAAACCTGCGCCTCTTTATGAGGAAAATACACTCAAGATACGTTGTTCTATTTTATTGACCTTTCTCAGGTTTGAGCACTTGGGCTCCTTTCTGCCATTGTGGTTGTGGCTTGCAAAGAGCCTCCTCTCCATGCAAAACAAGACAACCTATTTTGGTCCAGGAAATCCTTGGGGGTAAGGGACTGCACTCTGTGTAAGCAGTTTGCCAAGTGGATTTCAGGGTTTGGTTTTGTGGTTTTCCAGGCAGCAACATGGAAGGTGTGGGGGGGAAGGCTACACTTGAAAAGCACGGGATGCAATGGTCAAAGTACTGAGTCTTTGGTACCTCCAGTTGAGTAGTTTCAAGCTGAGGCTGTTGGTCTTTTGTTAAAGAGAATACAGAGCAGCATATTGCCAGTAGAAGGATACTCTATATTGTGGAGGAATTTCCAGGGTTTTTAAGCATAGCTATTAGATGCCTCCTTCTAAATGAGCCATTTCAGGGTAATAATCTCTCTCTATCAGGTCTTGATTTTGAGCAATTGGTATCTCTGATAGCTATAACTTTTCATGCTTAAGCAGGAGGGAGAAAACTTACACAGGGGAAACCAGAGTCTTCATCTTCCAGTGAGGGTACTCTTAGCAAAAGTAACAGCTTAAACAACTTCACAGTCAATAGTATGTAGAGGTGCCTCTTGTGAGAGCACCACAAGATAAAGGAGTTTGTGGATTCCTAAGAAATCAGTGCCACTTGCTACTACAGCAGTGTCCTCAGCTGACTCCGACCCTGTCATGTGCAGGATTTTGTTTGGGCTTTCGATCCCTCAGCAGAGGGCACTGAGCAGAGCAGGGAAGGGAGAACATAGCAAGGTGCACATCGGTGCTGCTGAAAGGATGGCTTTTTAACAAAAGAACACCTAGGGAGTTTGTTTCCTTCATGCCATGATCTCTGTACGCAGATCCATGTTGCTGTTGGTATTTCACCCTAATCTGTACAATGTTGATGTGTAGATGTTTAATGAGTGGATTGGGGTGAAATCAGGCTTCAGGCTCTCAGACAGTGGCTAAGTAAACACCATAAGCAGCCACTCTTGTAGCCTGGAGGGGTTGTTATGAATTTTTTATCACTGTTTTTTCTGACATTCCAGTGCAACAGCATTTGGGTTTGTAGGAAGCAAAAAGTAAACACCCAACCCCTCACTTTCCTATGCAATCTCCATTTCAAAGGTTTACACACTACAACTACTACCTTAATTGTTGGTGGGCAAGTCCCCTGTGTGACAGTCGCTTGCGGAAATCATCCTGATGTTTACTCTGCCAGGCAGGTAGATACCTGGAGGTGTCAGGCACCTCTGAGGAGCTGCGTGGGAGCCTGGGGACAGGTGTAAACTGCTGGAGCCCACATCAGTCTTTGTCTCTTGGCTGATGGTTGTGTTTTCAGCAGTGGTGCTTTTGCTATCCCTGTTATCTAACAATGCTCAGAATGCCTCCTGGAGTAGCAGGTGGACCAGTTCTGTGCAATTGCCCTTTAATACAGTTTCCAAACTATTGTCATGCTCTTAATTTCTTGTAAAGACTCAAATCCCACCAGAAGACTGTAAAACTAAAAGCAGCCCCTTAAGATGCTTCGGCTAAATAAGGGGGGTGAAGCCTTTTTAGTAGGAGAGCTGAAGGGAGCAGAGGCAGCCTCATTTTCCAACTTTTATGACAGGTTAACTTGTGCTACAAGGACACATGGTGCTGAGGGCTGTGTGGATACAGCCTGGGAGCACTTGCCTGCTCAGTAAACAATAGGGAAAAGCAGAGCAAGGAGGAGAGTGAGGGGATCCCTCAGCTTCCTGGAGAAGGGCAGTGGGGAGCAGCAAGACCCTGTGCCTGCACCTACAGGAAGGGGATGATGGGGGTTCCCCACTGGTGCCTCTGAGCTTGCAAGCTTCCTGCTTACAACCTTCCTCTGGGGTCCTGCCCTATCCCGTGGCATGTTGGTGAGGCTTAGAGGGCTCCGCATGTGTCCGGATGTGTGCCAGGCTGCCTTGCTCCCACAGTGCTGCTTAGCATGTGTTGAAAGTGGGTGTAAAATGCTGAAAACACTCTTTGCATGGGTATAAACAACTGTTTAAAGGAACAAAGCAATGAGGAGATGTGGTAGTGAGTGGTAGCGAGCACAGACTGTGGGGCAGTGGTGGGGCTGAGCCTGCTCTGGACTCCGCACCGTGTGCAGCAGCACACACAAGCTGGAGAGATGGAGGACAGGTAATGGGCTGTAATGTCCACCAAATGATGTTTTGTGGTGGTGAAATGCGGCGTTTCAGGCAGATGAGCATAATTCTGTCAGTGGGATTAAAAGGAAGTGTTGCAGAATTACACAGATGGTTTTCAAGAAGTTGTAAAAAGTTAATTGAAATGTTTTTTTTCTGTTAGCTGTGTTGCCACAGAGCACTGAGTATGTGGATTAAAAGGCTGGCTGGAGTCTTAGGGAGGTGTGGTGAAGTGATAAGCATTTAATAGGACTGGCTAGGAAGAGCTCAGAGGAGGTTTTTTCTTGCCCTGTACTGCAGCTTTGTGTCTGCACCAAAGGAGGATGCTCCTGTCTATTTACAAGGCCTGTTGAGAGGGAGGGGGTTGAGTGTACCACGTTAATAGACTTGGAAACGGGGCAGGCCTGGCTGCTCAGGTTCTTGAGGCAGTGAAGGGAAGGATCCATTTTCTATTGTTTCTTTGCCTCTCACCTGGCTGGTGCTGTTTTGATGGTGCTGAGGAGTTGGCTGAGTACAAGTCCCCAGCCTCCCCTGGCAGCTCCCACAGAAGGCAGCAGTATCCAGTTTGCCCAGCAGTTTGACAGTGAAAAATGAGAAAGTCCCAAGAAACCTTGGCTGCATGTGAGCTGCTTCATCCAAATGGTTCAGCTCCAGCCCTTCCAGCTGAGCTGCAGGCCCTGGCTTTCAGCTTTCACAGCCAATTTGGTTCCTTGAAAATGGAACGTGTGTCACACTCACAGCCCACATTTTGACAGAGCAGGTATGAGACTTTCATTGCAAGGGTTTCTTTCTGACAAGGTGTGCTTGCTGCAGGGGTCTGTGCTAGAAACTAAATACTCACTGCTCCTTGTGGAGAAGGAATCTGAAAGCTTATGGCTGGGTTTCTTCATTGCAGATCCAAGCCCCGCAAATAGCTAATGATGGGAGTGACTGCATTCCCTGTCTGTAGTGTTCTATGTTCCTGCCAGTTGAGCAAGTCAGGGGTGGGTTTTGGAAGTCTGGTAAGATAAATGGCCTGAATTCAAAATACTATTACCTGTTCAAAAAAATAACATGTAAGCACTCTGAGATGTGAGCTCCTTGCACAGGAGGAGATGCTCTCAATCCCAAACACACTGTGGATTAGTCAGAAGGCAACCCAAAACCCAGAGGCAGAGTCCAGGCAGTCTGCCTGACATCGCAGACAGAATGGTGGCTGCATGCCCACCAACCTGCTCTACTGTTGCCCTCCTCAGCAGGATCTCCCTCTCTTGGGAGGAGAGGAAAACAGGATGGAAAAAAACTTGTGGGTGAAGATAAAGGTGACTTAATAAAGTAAGACTGTGTAAAAGCAAAGGAAAGCAAGATTTATTCTCTACTTCCTATTAATGGGTGATGTTCAGCCACATCCTGGGAAGTAGGACTCTGTACACATAGCAGTTGCTTCAGAAGTTGAATATCACAATAATTAATGTCCCACCCTCCTTTCTGTTAGCTTGTAAGTAGATGTCATATGGTATAAAATGCTATTCAGTCAGTTTGAGTCAGCTGTCCTGGCTCTGTCACCTCCCAAGATTTTGCCCACCCTCAGCTCCGATCCCCTGGGGAGAGGGATGTTAGAGAGAGAGCCTCGAAGCTGTGGGAGCACTTCTCAGCAGCAGCCAAATCACTGGTATGTTACCACCGCCTTTAGCACTATGAGGGCTGCTGTGGGGAAAATTGACTCTTAGCCAAACCCAATGCACTGTGAAATACTGCTTTGGGTCTTATGAATGCAGTTCAGGAGTTGACTGTAAGACAGGGAAGTTGGGAGAGCAACAGCATAGGAGCAAGTTATGCAAATGAGGTTTAGATGAAGGGGGATGCCTAAAATCATTACCTACATTTGCTGGGTGGCAAAACCGAGCTTGAAATGGCTGTCTTGTGTTGGCTTCTCCTGCATGGATGGGGAGGTAATGTCCTCTCAAGCAAAGCAGGCTGGGTTTCAGCGTAGACACCTTCATCTCGGGCACGTGTCCACCAGCTGAAGTGATTCACATCTGAAGCATGGTCTGGATGGGAGGCAGTGGACGGGAGGTAGCCGGTACCTCTGTCTCAGCCAGTGGTAAGGCTGCAAATGGGGACCAAACCCAAGCGTCTTAACAGGGCAAACAAACACTGAGTGTGGTTGGTAGAGGTGGGCAAGCTGCCTTAAAGTCTCAAAATCTGAACCAGGGCAGAGAAATCGTGCAGAGGACAAGTTATCAAGGATGGGCTCTGTCTAGTTCAAACAGGCTGTAAAGACCTCTGCCACCATGCTCCCATGCTCATTACCACAAAGGTGATGCCGTGGGCAAGCTCAGTCTGGTCAGTGGAACCTTTCACTCTGCAGAGCTGCATTTCATGTTTCACAGTGGCCTTGTGTGTGGTGATTGTCTTCAGCCTATGAATTCCTGTGTGGTATTTCCGAGCTTGCTTCTTGGGGGGGTGGATTTTTGGCTTTGTAGATCAGAGTGGGGAACTGCGTTTCAAAGGCTTCTGAAATGTTACAGCATTCAGCTTCTGTGGTATCGGAAAGTTGATTTCTTCACTTAATCTTCATCTGCTCTTGTTTTGCCAGTTGTACACCTGTGGGAAACACTGAAGAGGTTTGCATCAGACTTGTTTGGCCTTACCACGTGGCTAGTAGGATCAGATTTTAGAGGTTTTAGCAGCCTGACAGCATGCTTCGTTTCCTCTCAGGGGATATAAGTGATCTAGTTGCCTTCCCTGCTTATTTCACATTCATTTGATGCTGCCACTGTGGCAAAGATGCCCTGAACTCTTTTAATTGTGCTTCTTTGGAGACCACGGTAAAAAAATCTGCTCTCTGAAGACGCATCCTCAGCCTATGGGCTAATTGGGGCCACCAGTGATTTGGAGTAAATAAGCATCCTTGTAAATGTGACCCTGTCCGAGTTTTGCATTTCTGTCTCATTACAGTGCCCTTACATTGTAGGGAGTTTGGTCATCAAGACCAAGTCTGAGGCACCAAGTCTCTGTCGTAGATGTGCTTAAAGCAACTCTTTTTATCTAAAGCAAGCTCTCCTAACTGTAAGCAGGTAGGGAGGATTAACACTAGTTAGTCTCTTGCTCTTTAATGCGATTGTAGCCTCATGAGGACACGCACTGACTCCAGTGCCTCAGAGGAGGCAAATAGCTGGACAAACAAGGTAGCTGGAGAGCTCAAGTGGGCCTTAGGCAAGAAATAAACCCTTGTCTTCCATTCAGGTACTCATCCAGGCTTCTTTCTAACTTTAAAATCTCCTGTTTCAGCAGCTCTGCAGCAGTTTTGCTGGAAACTATTGAAATCTACAGCCGAATGTTGGGCAGAAGTGCAGTGTTTTGTCATAAGTTTGTCCTTGGATGTTCTCCCTATCCGTGATGCGGGATAAGTTTCAAATTTCCCATTGTAATTTTGTCAGTTTCACTTTACATGAATTGCTTTGAGACTGAAATGGAAGACATGGCCTTGTCAGACAACTTGCTGTGTGATTTGGGCTTCCTCCAAGCTCAATTGGTAAGGGAGAACATAGCATGAAAGCACTCTACTTGAGTTAAGCACATGAAAATGTGGGATCGAGCCGTCCCTGCAATGAAGTGGCATCACGTCACACGCTGTGGTTCGCAGGGCCGCTGGAAGATGTTCTCAGATGGTGTCTGCATCGTGCAACCCTTGGGAAGCAGGATGCGATGCAGGGAAAGTGTTCTCACCAAAAATCCTGGGAACTTCACTGAATAAATGGTTTAATTAAGACTGAAGAGGACTTGAGCGCTCTGAAACGTTTGTGAAGTGCTTAGTGGAGTAGGAATAGGCTGAAAGAAAACCTAAGGTTACTTTTCTTTTCACATGCAGACACTGGCAAAAATCAGCAGTTTCATCTTTGCAGACATTTAGGTGCCAGCACACACAGTCACAATCAAAACACTTGAAATGAAAAGTTGCTGCATTCACTGGGGGCTTTTTAAACAGAGTAATTGGCAGTGACCTGCTTCGTCTGAATGATTTTAGTGGTGTAAAAGAGTTGTTTTCCTTTCAGCTTCTTTCACTGTTGTGTTACAGGTTTATGCACAACCTCCTATGCATTCTCGTGTATTAGAATGGGTATATACCTTGATTCCTGACAACTTGAGTAACTAGTTGTAGTTTACTTTCAAAGGCAACTTCTCTGTTTTCCTAGCAAGAACTTAACTTACTGACTTCTGTAATGGTACCCAGAAGCTCTACCCATCAAGTAATTACTGTCTGGAGGCTCTTCATCACTGGTGGTGCCCATTTGCTGTGCTTTGGTTATGTGGAATAAGAACAACTGTAGTAGGTCAGCCCAAATAGATCTAGCTTTTCTTCCCCTCTCCAAATACTTAAAAGAGGATACATGGACCAGGGAGGCAAGCACCCCATGTCCTGTAGGACAGGATGTATTGGGTGACCCAAAATTGTAGTGTTTCTCTTAAGGTGATTATGGTGCTGGCAATGTCCGTGCTGCTGGTACTATGAATGGATATGAACTAATGGGGTTCTGCAGTCACCTATGCAAGATGCAAGAAGCCAGTGGTGTTAATCTAGGAGAAGACCTTGCTTCTGTTACAGTTTTCCTTCACAGTTCCAAATCATGCTGATGTTGGTTTGGCTTGTTTTAATTTCTTTTATTTATTTCTTGATGTTTGGAGCGCTTATGTTAAACTTTACAATTGTTGGAAAAGAGGACAGTAATCTTCTCTGCTTTCCACCACAGAGCCTCGACCTCTTGCAAGCAATAGGTGAGTTGTGAGAGCACTTGAACAGTTGCTAAGGAAGTTGAGTGATGGTGAAAAGCTGCATGGAAGAAATAATTGTGGATGTTGGGTGTTTCATTCCACTGTTTTCAGTACCACCTGATCCTGTTGTTTTGCCTATGGTGTTTGAGATGACCCTGTTTAAGCTAAGCTGTAACTAAGCTGTGCTAAAGAGCCTGGGAGACTTCAAATGGGAACTTGAACCAGCTCAGATGGGCTAATATGTATTAAAGGAAGGGCAGCCAACTAAAGGTAATTACTTTGAAAGGGCAATTAAGTTGTCTGGGTTCACTGTTGTGGGCCAGTGCTTTTTAGATATCAGAACAGGAGCTGGGCAGCCGCAGCTTCAGATTGTGTCACTGTCAACGTTTTTCCTCCCTTTATCCTGTCAACTTTCATTTCAGGCTGTGTCTTGTCCAAACAGGCAGGATGTGTCTCATGAAAGCCTTTGCCCAAGTGCCTCGTGAGACTTCTTTGCAGCTTAGGATTTCTTTTATCATATCATCTTAATACACCCTGTTAGCACAAGACATCATCTGGTCACTTGGCCATGTTTCCCTGATGCTTCTATAGGCAAACCACTGCCTTAAAGTGCTCTGGGCTTCACCGGTGTTGTCACAAGACAATATGTTCAGTGCTCTACCTGTTTAGTTGACATTTTTAGAAGGTACAGCTTACTACTTTCATCTTCTGTGGTGGGTGATGAAGCCCTCACAGGGTGATTGGAAGTGAAACATGGCTGGCACTAAGGACATCCTTGAGGAGACTGTGCTTGCACTGACTGATGTTCCTACAGGGAATGTGCTTGTAGTTGCTTCACTCCTTGTAGCTATGGTTGCTTCTCCTTTTAAAACCAATGCACACCAATTACAGCTAATGGTGGGCAATTAGTTTGGATCCATCAGAAGCTCTGCTGGCACAAATTGCAGCTTAAGCTTTTCTTCCTTCCTTCTGCTGTCAGCAGCTGTAATTGGGTCAAGTG
Source organism: Forpus xanthops (assembly GCA_032466535.1). Taxonomy (NCBI): domain Eukaryota; kingdom Metazoa; phylum Chordata; class Aves; order Psittaciformes; family Psittacidae; genus Forpus; species Forpus xanthops. The sequence goes on from JASSUY010034795.1 coordinate 73,249, forward strand.
TCACAACATAGTGGGGAGGCCCCCGTGCCGTGGTTGCTGAGCCTGAATGGGACTGGGACTGTGTGTTGCACTGACCAGACATAGCCACTGTGAATAGAAGATGGAGCGTGTGATCCACTGCTTTTTATATGCTCTTTCCATTGTGTATGAGACAGCACTGACAAGGAGCAGAGCGTGTTTTCCTCCTTTGCTACTGTGCTTTTGTGTCATCGAGGTCCATGCCTGTTCTGAAAAGTTCCTGGCTTTATACAGGTTAAGTGGGAGAGAAGTACAAATTGTTCCCATTTTTCCTGGTGGGGGAACTATGAGACAGAGCAATGTTTGACCTGCCCACATCACATTGCTGACATTTGGCACAGCTGAGTATTTTGAGTGCAGATTCTTGAATGTCAGGCCCGTGCCCTGTAAACACAGGTTGCCTTTTGTTGTTTGCTGGGCACAACTGTATGGGAGAGGCAATAAAGCAGCTCTGTAGGCAGGGCACTGAGGAATGCTTGCTCAATTTACATATGAAAACATTTATCCTAATACTCAGAGCTTACAGTGAGGGGTTTCCATGGGCCTGAAGTCTGGCAGGAGTGTCACACCAGCCGCTTCAAATGAACTGCTTTAGTTTTAATTAAGTCCCTTACCTCCTGGGAAGTTGCAAGCTCCCAAATTTCTTAATTACCCACTGTGCAGCTGAAGCCCAATTGTAATTTCGGGCTTGGGGATTTCTTTTTCTTTCCTTTTTAATCGTAAACAGAGCAGGAGCATGTACTGCAGTAGATGTGCTGGCAGTGATAGATGAACCAGTGTAGGGCGAGACAGCAGTAACATGGCAGATTGACTGAGGCTTTTAGCTGTCTAGGAACAGAGCAGAGGAGTGCTGCCTGCACACCATCTGGATGAGACAGCAAGAGATGGTGAACTTCACGTGAGCACAGGAAGAGGAGGGTGCTTTTCACTTGTCACAGATCAGAACTGACACTTCGATGTGTTCAGGCTGCCATCTACCCTGTCTAAATATTTATTTCTTGTGCTGTGCTCAGTCTAATGCAATCAGACTATAGTGTGGAGGGCTGCCATATCCTTTTAGCTATGAATTTGTCTTGCAGTAACAGGCTCTACTGCCCCCAGTCTACGCATGCATACTGTACCAGCTTGTGTTGCAGCACCTCACGCGTTGCCTCTCTTTGCTATCAATTAGATCTGACAGAGCTTGCTCTATGGACTACCTTAGGGTTTGTCATGCAGAGCTGGAGAGGTGCTAACGAAGTTGTGTGCGAACTTGATTCCTTTTGTATTAGTAGGAATACAAATGAGCCTGTGTTTTCTTCTGAAATACGAAAATGTAAATTGACTTCTACTGATATTAATTTGTTTTAATATTTCCACTGCAGATCGAATGATGGCACACTGGGCCTGTTTTCCAGCCTCTCCTGCTGGAGAACAGTGTGCTGTGACAAAACCAGCTCAAGCAATCCCTCTGCTGAGTTTGAGCATGCTAAACACTAAGTTGTTTTTTAAGCACTTGGGTGCCTTGGACCTGGGTGAGATCCGGGGATAGATTTGTTGAGCCTAACACGTGCACTGGTATCTATCATGGTTATTAGCAGTCCTATGGTATGTGTCCTCTGGGTCTGTGAAGCTCTGTAGTCGAATTGGTTGCATAAACACATGGTGAATAAGGAGGGTGGATAGTGTTTTACTTGGATAAAGAGTGCTTATCCTGCTCAGCTCAAGCATGATTGTAATAGTTAGGTTTGGTCCTTAGATCTTCCAGGCTTTTTAAGATAGGATGGTTAACTTGAACTCACCAGCCTGTTATGTCTATGGTCCAGACTAAAACTATTTCAGATAAATTGCATGGAGAACAATTTTTCAAGCTTCTCAGCTAAATCACTGAGGAATGTTGCTGCTGCTGGTGCATGCCCTGTGACCAGGATCCAGCACTGCTCTGCCATCCTGAGTGCTGCTATGCAATAGGACTCCTGTGTCTTCCTCTCTCCCTGCGGAGCAGGACTTGGCTGTGATGTGGAAGCTCAGAAATCACCCTGAAACTGTGAAAGTATTCCAATTTCAGTAAAATTTACCTCAGTTTGGTTTTATAGCCCATCCCTATTATCTGTTGCAGATATTTGATTTAAACACAGACTGGTTTGGGTTGCAGGGGCCCTAAATCTTGTCCAGTTCCAACCCTCTGCCACAGGCAGGGACATCTTCCACTAGAGCAGGTTGCTCCAAGCCCCTGTGTCCAACCTG
>JASSUY010034796.1:0-20320 GCA_032466535.1 Forpus xanthops
CCGACTGTTCACGCCTATGAATAAGTTAACCATTAGCAGTAGCTCTGTGGAGACGCCAAGTTACTGGGGTTTTCAAATCACGCCTATTTGCATCTCATTCACCAGTCTGGGAACAGGGGAAAATAATAAAGTACCTCAGTCTTGTTTATTATAGAAAAACAAACAGTTCAACAATGGAAAACCTTGCTTTTGTGAGAGAATTTTGTGAACGCTTGGCTCTGCAGTGTAACCAGTTTTGCATGAAACAGAATTTAGAGGGAGCTTTTTCACTAGACCCACCGATGCTGATGCAAAAATAGAGACCAATTGGAGAAGATAAGCTTGTGAAAAGTCTATTTTGAACAATTTAACCTCTGCTAAGGTTCAGCAATTGGAATTCATAAAATTTGTCTTGTTTTCTTTCCAGTCACATTGAATTGGCTTATTTACTTTTTTCTCTAATTGCTAGCTGACTCCATTGTTCAAACACAAAATGTGTGTGGGCAAAACACTCAGGAATTAAGCTCTGAGAAATCATACCAGATATGATCTTTCTGCTAATATTTTGTCTGAACTAAAATCACATCCACTTAAAGAGCTCTGCAGGAAAAAAGGAAAACATCGGTAATGTATTTTTGCTGGATTAATGACAAATTGACTAATGTGCTCTACCCACTTTGTACCATTCCAATAACACTGAATAGCTTTAAATATGGTTTTAATGGCATTATTGAAATGCTGTTGAACAACCAGTATGCACCGGTAAATCCGTCCTCTCAAGTATAATAGAATGTATAGGCTCATTACATGTTTCTTATGTCCAAATCAGATTAACACATAGTTTTGTTTAAATGTAAGATGAACATTCAGTTCAGCTTTGTAGCTGTTATTCAGAAAAAGCTGTTTCCACGTTTTCTCTTCAAGTGAGAACTACAGGAACAGGCCAGAAGGAATCATAAATCATGCATAAATGCATTTTTGTGCACTTCAGAATTCTGCTGATCCATCTTTGGCAGCCATTGCTTCACAAGAAAGTAATAAATAACCTAGTATTGTAGAGGAATGATGGGATGGACGTTCTTCCATGAAATACATTACCTGTGATCCATGATCCATATCTGTGTGCAAAACACCACAAGTAACCACAAACTAGGACATGAATTTACCTACCTTATTTCAAAAGCCACAACACAACCTAACTCGTACAGAAGTGTCCTCTGTAGAACTGATGGAGAAGAGTTTTATATATCAAGCACATTGCTTTCACACTAATGATCCCTGCTTTTCAATGAGTTGATATAAAATGTAAACAACGTTTTTTATGACCAGTAGTTAGTGCAATGTGTGTACAATTAGCAGCCTTTATGAATACTCTTTTATATATTTATTAAAGAGTCCGTAAAAATGCTGAGTCCAATATATTTAGTATTTTTTCCCCTTCTTTGCATTAAAGCATCTTAGTATGTGTAGGAAAAGAATGACAAGCTGAAATGTTTTGCATCTCAGTCTGTCACTTCAATTATGCAGGAATTACTAGAAATAAATTGTTGGTACGTTAACACAGTTCAAGTGTTTCATAAACTATAACAACACAATGGATTTGGTGATCACTTCAGAATAATCGTGACTCTACTGCTCTCTCTGTAGCTTTAAAAGACTGTTCTGATTTTTTTCTTTATTTTAAGCATTTTGCAAAGCCTGAATTTTCTCTAGAAGCAGTAAGCAGTGCTCAAACTACTTACCAAACTGAGAGGTGTTTATTGCTCATGAACTCCTTTGTTGAGCTCAACTGAAACATCAGCACTAAACACAGACTTGAAGGGAGTGAGAGACACATTTTTTGAGTAAAAACATAATTTAATAAAGCCCTCACCCATATATCTCCCATCTTTTTCTCCTTGTCCTGGAAGGTAACTGGATGTGATCTTAGGAAGATGTGAACTGCACCATTCTGTTTTCTATGGGCATTATAAACAAAGTGATTATATTTCATCTCATGTTTATATCCTAGAAGCTTTGCTCAGTATTTCTCATACTATCTATCTGCAAAAGCGAAAATCCTGAAGTCCTCCTAAATAAGATGTAAGTTTTCCTTTTATATATCAAAAAATTCTGGAAGAATTTACCTTCGAAGTCACCATCAACATTTTTATAACCCATTTGCTTGTATCTTTTCCATGTACTACTCGCAAATTATGAAGTTATCTGAAATTATAATTACAATGGAAATTCTATTATCACGTTAAAAGTAATACCTTTATAATTGCAATAAAAATTTGGTGGAACTCTAACAAGATGAAGGTTTCGGAATTTTGTTAGAGTTGATCAGTGTTCAGCAATTATTATCAGAGTTCTTCTGAGGATTACAGTCAGAACTTCAAACATATGCTAATAACATTTGTCTGTAAGACTTCATAACTAAAATTAAAATTTCCTTAGGTACTGATTTTCTAAAATCTCCCTGATATATAGGAATATTTGCGTATAAAATCTTAGCTTTAAAACTTGCTCCTTTGGAGATGTTGAGCTCCAGACAGGAACAGAAATATAATTCTGGCTTATATTTGTATAAGAATCATGCTGTGGGATCCTGAGAAACCACTTCACTACTTCTTGATATCTATGTTGTTAGGTTTTCTTAATGCAGAATATGTTCTTTGGGAAAAACTATTCTGCAGTTTGGTGATAAATCTTCCTCACAAAAGATAAGGTGTGGCCTTCAAGCCTCTTGAATACTATTGACAGTGATTCCCATCATCTCTCCAGTTTGCAATGGTTCATTGGAATAACCCCTAGGAAATCTCTCGTTCTCAAGCCTCAGGATAGGCAGCTATGTAATTCATGCACGGCTACCTTAAAATAAGATTGAACAAGGGTATCATTAGGGTTTTGGAACATTGCTATATGAGCTGGGTATCAATCATTCCTCTTGAAACTACCTGTCATATCCCTCACACTGGGATTTTGATAGGTTTGAATGTGCCTGCTACTGTTGGCTCACCAGGTTAGTAATCTGCTATTTTTTCCTGTATTATACTGTCTGTCTTTCCTGAATAACTTTGGAGCTGAATCTGCAATATGATGACACTGAAACACAGAACGTGCTAAACCCTGACCGTGTATCTTGCTAGGACAAAGGACTCATGCTGCTAAATTGATAGGGCTTTGCAGTATGCCACACTAGCTATGCTAGAGGGAATATGGTCAGTTGAACAAGCCAAAATAGTTCCATAAAAGCAGCAAAGTAAAACATGTCAGTTTCAGTGATGTTCTGATGGTCAGGATCTGCTTTAAGACTGCCCTCCCACACTGTTTTCACGTATTGCAAATGCATCCCAGCCCCAGAGAAAGAGAAAATGAACAAGTGGCAGCTTTTAACAGTAGGTGGCATCACTATAATTCAGTAGTAAATCAATGTCCCGTCTCTGGGGAACAAAGCACTGCTGTGCTCCTAATCACACAGCTGAAATGTAAACCCTCTTTAGGCCACTTGTACTCAAGAAAATTGTTCCAGCATTTTTTTCTGGTTGTTTGGTTTGGTTTTTTTCCAGATTGAAAACCTTTGCCAAATTTGCATACGTATAATGTTATTAAGACAGAATTAGAAAATAATCAGTATGGTTTCACATTTCAAAACATAGAAATGTAGAAAATAGGCCTAGAAAGACGTTCAGAAGCTATTCAGTTCACTCCTTTGCCTCAAGATAGGATAAGATGTAGTTATAATGCCACAAGTATTTCTTTACAGTGAGATACATAAGACTTATTTACAATTAAAATGTGTTAATTTGGCAATAGCTCCTGCACTATGATGGAGAAGAGGATTATTCCATAAAACAGAGAATGAAATTCAAATAAGGCAAATACACACAGCCCCACTGATTTCAAGCAAGCTCAGCATTGGCTGAGGAACTTATTCCTAATTTATGATTCAAAGTATATCTCTGGTAATCATCTAGATGGAAAACACTATTTTAATAAAAATCCCTATGAATCCATTACCTATTACTTGGCAGATAGTGAATTAAGTTCACACAGAAAAGCATGTTTGGCAAAAGAAAGATGAGAGTTTGTCAGTTGAGGAAAGAAGACTGTTGGAAAGGCTAGAGGAAGGGAATTGCATGTTTTATGAAAATAACATAACACAGTAAACATTGGTCAAAGTCACCTCAGCTATTCATAGAATCATTGAATATTTTGGGTCAGAAGGGACCCTTAAGGGTCATCTAATTGAATCTCCCTGCAGTTAGCAGGGACATCTTCAACCAGATCAGGTTGCTCAAAGTCCCATTCAACCTGATCTTGAATGGTTCTAGGGATGGGGTATCTATCACTCCTCTGGGCAACCTGCTTCAGTGCACCACCACTCTATTTGTAAAAAATTTCTTCCTATATCTAGTCTGAATCTAATCACTTTTAAAGCCATTGCCCCTTGTCCCATTGCAACAGGCCCTGCTAAAAATTCTGTCCTCACCTTTCTTATAAACCTCCCTTAAGTACTGAAATGCTGCAATAAAGTCTCCCCAGAGTCTTCCCTTCTTCAAGCTGAAAAACCCCAACTGTCTCAGCCTTCCTTCGCTGAAGTGGTGTTCCGTTCCTCCGATTGTTCTTGTGAGCCTCCTCTGGAGAATCTTTCTTGTGCTAAGGACCCAGAGCTGCACACATTATTTCTATGTATTGTCTATTTCCTGATAATACCAAGGTGGTTTGGGCAGCAGTTTTGGTAGAAACATCAGCAGTTGTTAAGCATTTTGCTGATGCCTGCAGGAAGAATTAACTACCACAATACCAAAGCTACATGGCAGGAAGCAGAGATCCTTGCCTCCTCCCATTTCATGTGGTGCTGTGTCTTCATGTGGCTTTAGTAGAAGCTACTAGCACTGCTATTTGCTGATCAGAGAATAAAGGAGGATCACAGGGAGACCTTTTCTTGTATAGACAAGCAGCAGAACACAGAGCTGAAAGCTTAAGCTGCAGCCATCACAAACTTCTTGATTCAGGGAAATCCACTGTCCATAGTGATCGCACATAAGCAAATTCAGCACAGCAGCTGCAGGCTTCAATCGGTTCTCTTGTATAGATGGATCACCAAAAAAAATCAAACCCTTGGCTGCTGCTTTCTCTTATAAGACATGTACACAAAACATCTGAATATGAGCTACTACATGACATTTACCTAAAGAAATTTCTCATTCTTCAGTCAATATTAACCATAGGACAAGGATGTTATGGATGATCCAGGGAATTACAGACCAGTCAATCTCACCTCTGTGCCTGGCAAAATCTTGGAGAAGATTCTCTTGGAAGGCATGCTGGGGCACATGAAAAACAACAAGGTACTTGGTGACAGCCATTATGGCTTCACTGAGGGGAAATCCTGCCTGACCAATTTGGTGGCCTTCTGTGATGGGGTTAGGGAACAGATGGGCAGGGATACAGCAGTCAATGTCATCTACCTGGACTTCTGCAACGTGGTAGACTCTGCCCCACATGACATCCTTGTCTCTAAGTTGCAGAGACGTCAATTTGATAGGTGGACCACTCAGTGGATAAAGAACTGGTTGGATGGCCACATGCAAAGAGTTGTGCTCAATGGCTCAATGTCCAGCTGCAGATCATTAATGAGTGGTGTCCCTCAGGGATCAGTGGTGGGACCAGCCTTATTCAACATCTTTGACAGTGACATAGACAGTGGGATTGAGTGTGACCTCAGAAAGTTTGCCAATGACAATAAGCTGTGCGGTTCAGTTGATACACTGGAGGGAAGGAATGCCCTCCAGAGGGACCTTGACATGCTTGTGAGGTGGGCTGATGCCAACCACATGAAGTTTAACCATGCCAAGTGCAAGGTCCTACACCTGGATCAGAGCAATCCTAGGCACAGCTACAGGTTGGGCAGAGAAGAGATTCAGAGTAGCCCTGCCAAGAAGGACTTACAGGTGTTGGTCGATGAAATAATGAACATGAGCCGGCAGTGTGCTTTTACAGCCCAGAAAGCCAACCATATCCTGAGCTGCATCAAAAGCAGTGTGACCAGCAGGTTGAAGGAGGTTGTCCTGCCCCTCTACTCTGCTCTCAGGAGACCTCACTTGGAGTATTGTGTGCAGTTCTGGTGTCCTCAACATAAAAAGGACATGGAAGTGTTAGAACAAGTCCAAAGGAGGGCCACGAGGCTGATCAGGGGACTGGAGCACCGCCCGTATGAAGATAGGCTGAGAAAGTTGGAGCTGTTCAGCTTGGAGAAGAGAAAGCTGCATAGAGACCTCATAGCAGCCTTCCAGTATCTGAAGAGGGCCTATAGGGATTCTGGGGAGGGACTCTTCATGAGGGACTGTTGTGAAAGGAGAAGAGGTGATGGGTTCAAATTTAAAGGGTAGTGAGGCACTGGAATGGGTTGCCCATGGAAGTTGTGAATGCTCCGTCACTGGCAGTGCTCAAGGCCGAGTTGGACAGAGCCTTGGGTGTCATGGTTTAGTGTGAGGTGTCCCTGCCCATGGCAGGTTGGTTGGAACTACATGATCTTAAGGTCCTTTCCAACCCTAATTATTCTATGATTCTACTATTCTGTGCTTTTGTCCTGTTTTGTACATGTTTGCCCTCCAGATGTAGAAGCAGCACCCATGGATCCAGCTCAGAATGATTGCTTATTTCAAATAAAGTCCATTTTAGGATCCAAAGACTGTTGTATAGCTGTGGGTTAAATCATTTTGTAACTGAGTAACTGCTGTTTGACTTTTAAGTTAGAAATACTCACCATAAGATCTGGCTGACCAGCAAAATGCTCTGGAAAATTGTAAATTGTTACTGACTACATTATTTCAGAATCCTTCTGCAAGAGCTATAGTTAAATGTTCTTATAGCTGAGTACATTCTCTTTTTCAATTTTTTTTTTTTTTTTTTGTTAATCTGCATTTTTTTATGTGCTTAGTTTCAATATTGCCTGGGACAATCCGTTTCTTTTACTGACTCAGGTACTTAAGCAACATCCACTGCAATTCAAAAGTCCTTCTCAATGGAGAAAAAAGCATCTCCATTGCTCTCTTCTTTGCAGTAAGAATTGGAAGGCAGGGCTCTGAACAATATCTGTCAGAAACGTTCACTTCTCATTTCTGATCTCATTTTACTGTTAAGGTTCTGGATTTGGGAAAGTGACAGTTTCATGTGTTTCATTGCTATAGCAACACCAACAGAGAAGCCTTCTTAACTTACAGGAATTTAGAGACACTGCAAGAGATGGCTATGTGGAATATGAAATTGTAATTAGACATGAGAAAATTAATCTCTCCATGAAAAAAAAAAAATAACAGTCTTTTAGAATATGAATTCTAAAGCATACTTCATTTTTCTTTCTTTGTCCTGGTCTGATGGTCCCTGCTAGAAGTGAAATGGCCATTGTCATGGGCCCTTTCATAATACAGGAAATCTTTGAAATCCTAAAATTATACAAAACAGAGTGAAAGCTTTATTATCTATTTCTTACAAATGAAGAACTGAGGCACAGGCAGATTTAGTCTGAACATCAATCTCTTAAGTTGCTTTATTTAGAAGTCCAATAATATTGCTTACTAGCAGTGTGAAGAAAAGATCATAGCCATTTATGAAAAAGATATAAAAGGAAAGCTCCTCTTCAATTTTAACTCTTAACTCTTTAAAGATGGCTCTTAAAGAGTACTGTTGCTGCTACTGATAACTCGTCCTTCTGGTAATTGCTGATAAATTCAACTACTCATTAAATAGTACTGAGAGAAACACCAAGTGGGAGTACAACTCTATCCCACCAATTCTTTAAGGACTCTATTGTGTAATTTGTCTGGACTTGCTCATTTAGATGTTGTCAAATGTCCCCCTCAGATACAAATAGACTTCAAATTACTTTATCATCCTTATGTGAGTCAGACACAGATCCTCTTTCTTTCTCAAAAGCAGACAACTTTTGCCTTTTCTGTTCATTATTACTATATACACTCTCCCATTGTTAAAAGTCAGAAGTTTTGTAGGCTTTCAAGAATTTACTTCTTTAAAGAGCAAATCCTTCAACTTGTCTTAGACACTTGTCTGAGTATGAGGTGAATCTTTGTATAATTTCATTTTTTTCTCCACTGACTATAAAGATAGCTTAGTTGGCTAGACTGGGAAAGATGCGTTTGGGTAGTTTTCTGAAGGCTGAAGTTAATAGATAAAATAGAATAAAACTTGAACCAAGATGAGAATTGGAAAAAGACCCTTTAATTATTCTAATTCTCTTGTTGTGGGAAGAGTCATTACTATTATGTTCCACTTGAAAACTATTTAGCTTACAAGTCAGACATTTGATCCATGTTTTCTCATTTCCAGAAGAGAGTGGATGACACACTTCCTCTGCCTCAGTAATCTTTATTAAAGCCTCTCACTTCTCAGGGAAAGAATGTGGGGTTGAAGTTTACTTTATAGTGGCAAGAAAATGCAGTAAGTCTTGCTTTTAACTTTAAGTGTTTATTTGGGTGACTTGGTAGCAAAATTAGTAAATAAAAATCCAGTTCTACTTATACCCAAACAGTTTGACATTTCTATTCTGTTTCTTGTTCATTTTCTCCTTTAGTATTAGAGCTTACATATTTAGGTGTACAATAGACTCTTTTTAAATGAAGCTGAATTTAAGAAATCATGAGATACAAATTAAACATGGGACAGTGACAGAGTATAAGGCATGTACACAGCATCTAGTTCAAAACCATCTAATTTCTCACCACAGACAAGCAGATCTTCAGTGAAGATATTCACACAGATTGGAGGTAAGGTTTCTCCACAGAGTGAAAATAATTCCTGTACTCACCACTCAGACTGTGTCCTAATAGAGTGTATTATTGTCTTGCTAATGCTGAATAACTTCCTAATATTCGAGCATATATACTATGCACATAGGAGAGAACATGTAAGAAATGGCAGAGCCTCTCATGTGCAGGGGATTTCCATGAAGAGTGCATGGGTGTAAGCAATATTATGTCTTGTGCTGATATGTCAGACAGTAAAAATACCATGAGATTGGTTTATGGAGAGTAAAGGTTTTGTAAAATTATAAATGTTAAACAAAACTTTATTTTACTGTCTGGATTTCACAGTTCTTTAGGCGTTCTTGTTTCCAACTTTTAAAAATCTTTGCAACTGTGCATACAAGCCACTTTCAAATAAAATAATTAGAAAAAGTCAAACACAGGTTTGCAGTGGAAATCATACATATCCTTGCTTTTCACCAAAGCTTTTCTAGGAGTTGGAAAACAAAGTTCTTCTGTCTTTAGAAAGATTGAAACAATGTGTTTCTTTAGGTGTTCATTCAGCTGTAGATGGAATTCGAGAATTTGGGTAGGAAGAGAAGAAATCAGAACCTTTTCATTAGAACAAGAGACGAGTAATTCTAATACTTCAAGCATTAGAGCCACTGATCATAGCAGATGGAGTGAGTAGATGTGATCTATTAACTTCAGCCTTTAGAAAACTACCCAATCACAGAATTATTGGGGACCAAATCATAAACTATGATTATAAAATTTTTGTAGAGGTTTGAGACTAGCATAAGACATTTTAATTGATTCAAATTTTCAATTGAGTCAAAAAAAAATTTTCAGTGTTGAATCTTATTCATGTCTTAATTCAGTCAGACCTCATTTCAAATACAAAACTCACAGGTCACAGTACTCTAAAAGTGCTCAGTGTTAAAAGTAATAGCAGACACGATAGAAAAATCACAGTTGAAACCATGTTAGCAGATGACCTTACTGAGGAAACTTGACAGCAGACACAAGATGATAGCCTTTTGCAACTGCCTTGATGATCACAAGATCAAAACAGCAGAGTACATCAATGGGATACTAAAGAAGTGACCAAAGTAACAGGAGATGATGAAATCAGCAGCAACACAAAGAACTGTCAATCTTAGGGCATAACTGTTGGACTCAAAAGCAGGAGAGAGAGAGCAATGTCAGGGCTGGAATAAGTTTCTCTGAGATCTGTGCAGGGAAAAGTCATTATAGACTTTTAGCTTTTTCATTTAAGTTGATCTTCATTGCTCAGCTCAGAAACACAGAATAAGATAAATCTAAAACAAATGGTGACAATGAGGTTAATGAAGCTATCAACAAGCAGAGAGATAAATCCTGTGCTGCAGTGTTTGGCTATATCAGATTCCTAAGAGACAAGTTGAAACTTCATCATTTACTGAAACTTTCAAAATATTTCTTTTTCCCAGCAGAATTTTGATGTTACCCATTCTATTTTTATAAACAATTTATTATTTTCAGGTGCAAGGCTTTAATTTCTAGCACATTTAAAAGTAGGGGAAAAGCATACATATGTTTTTATCTTGTAAATCCCCAAAGTAGTTAGAGCTTAAATTAAACAATCCAACTATTGATTAAAACACTAACTGCCAAAATAAACATGGCAGGCCTACACACAGATGTCAAGTTCCTTCAAACTACAGCTATCAGTAACTGATAACAGTTTCAAGTAAATCACTTCCACAGTTTAGAGTGTAACAGCTCTTTATAGACTTGAGAAGACTTTTCCTTTAGCAGACTGAAGTGCTTCAGGTAGTCTCTCATGTTTTATTTTGTGATTTTTTTAAATGGAGTATAGAATGTCTATTATAGCTTGCATCACCTTTAAAAATTGAGGAAATTAGATACTAATGAAAAAGCAAATAAGGCAACCCCCACTGCCCCATCCAGATCTTCTAAACAAACTGTGATTTATTCCTTTGTTTCTCACCATTCATCACCAACACTCACTCTTTAAGGGTCCAGTCTTTCAGAGGTGTAAATCAGCAAAGCTCCAATGCCTTCCATGCAGTTATGCAAATTTACAGCATGAGCTGTTCCCTCGCTTCATATTTCTCCAAGTGTATGAAGCACTTAGGAATGCTGGCAATACTTTGCTGTGAACTCATTATTCATCATTTGTCTGCACTGAACTGTTTTTTTCATCTATTAGTCTTTAAATATTCTAAGCCTATTCTTATCTACCCACTCTTTTCCTGCTATTTACCTTTCCCCTCACATCAGCAACTAACTCTGTCATCTTGTTATCCATACTGTAATTTTCCAGACCAAATCTCTGCACTTGTATTACAAGTGTTCCAGACGCTTAACACAAAAAATCAAATTAATTTTCTTATTAGCAAAAAATTGGATTTTTATAAGCTTAATTAGTCTGCCCTATTAATATGCTGCTGCTCCAGCATCCAAGTTCCTTCTGTTAAATAAAGGTTATGTCACTACTAGGAAATGCCAATATAGTGAGAAATGTAATCTCACTAGTCCAGTACTCCACTTTTGGTAGTAACCAGCACCTTTATTTCAGAGAAAAATGTAATTCTACAAGGCAGACAAGTCTATGCCCAGTAGAGCCTTCAGATCTTTTTTAACTGGATAGTGCTTTTTATCTTTTTGCACTCCATTAAGTGGATATAAAGCAGTAGTGTTTGTACAGAATCAGCAGTCCATCTCCATGTGCTGTGTCAGCCTTAAGGTACCAGCCAAGGAATACATAAAGTCCAGCCTAAAAACCATTTTGCACGCAGATTAGATGTGAGGCCTCCCAAAACAGGTGATACGGGGGTTGCACCCACAGATGTAGTTGGACATAATGCACTCTGGCAGACTAGACCATCAAAAGCTAGGAAAAGGGCTGCTGTCAGAGAATGGGCCAGCACTGTTTGCAGCACATAATAAACAGCTTGCAAGAGCAGCTTGCTAGCACAACAGGGACAGAAGTCACAGCTCAGGCTCCTGTCTCTTGTTGAAAGCACCAAGTCTTCAGAATCTTTCCTGCCCTGCATCTGGAATGAAATAGCTGGATTAGCAATAGCACCTTTCAGTTTGTCACATAAAGCTATGCTGTCTAATGTGACACCTTATCCCTCATTCCTTAAAGTGTGGACCCATTGACAGGGAGTCAATGGTGCCTGAAGACTCGTAATCTCTGTTATGTTCCTTCATGGCCAGTGAATCCCAGCAGCTCTCTCGCAATATACCCCACTACAATGGCTGCTTTTTCAGCTGCAACATATTACTCCTCACATTCTTCTAAGAGATGAGCCAAAATCAGTGCCCATGTCCTGGGACATTATGCCAAGATGCTTTTAGAAGTGTCTTTCCTTTTTCAGCTGGATAACTTTTGTCAGTTTGTCTGCTTGCTAGCAGGGCTCCCTTAATTTCCAGATGACAGACTCTTTTTCTGCTGTGTAAGTCACATTTGCTGAATGACAAAAAATTATTGTCCCTGTGAAATGGCAAAAAACAAAATTTCATCACTATGGTATTTCAGTTTCTGTTCAAGAAATAGTTGCAGTAAAGTGAAAAAAAATTATTTTTTATTCTCACTTTTTAAATGAGACTGAGGTCCACAGTTATCACTGTTACAGATAATTCTGATAAGCTTTGGGGCAGCTAGATACACATGCAAATATTTGCTTACCCTCTCCATTTTATTTTCCACTGTAAAAGTTATGTGTTGTGTTTTTTTCTTTATGGGAATGCAAGTGTAGCATGCACTATCTAAAAACATAAAGCTTAACAGAACCACAGTCATTGGCATTTTTTTTTTTCTGGAGGAATGCAAAATAAGCTTTCCTCCATATTTTTCTAAGAATTAAAAAGAAAATATATTTTCTCCTCCTCCATTAAGACAAAGTGAACTCTTCAGTTAATGTTTGCTTCATGCCAAATTACTTTCCTAAGTCAGAGAAGGAAAGCCTAGTTTTCCTGAGCTCCATGATATCCTAATTGATTGTATTTTAAAATTATCTAACCAAAAACCAAATTACCATATGTGGAATAAAGACAATCGAGGAACTGGAGTGTAGACAGATCAAGATCAAGACGTGGCCATTTAACAGTATGCTCTGCAGTGCCTACCTTTGGAGTATCTGACCCTCAAGTAGTGTGCGACATTTTCATTCATCTATACTTATTAGATAAAATTGTGACAATGTTGTCTTATGGTGAAGAATTAGGACTCCTTAGTAAGAAAGGAAATTGCCAGCTCACTCACTTCTGTTAGTAACCATTCTGTTGTCACAGTCAACCTTCTCAACTGGGGAAATTTTACTTCATTTAACTTACTACCAGGCAATATAAACATTTCATTATCAGTTTGGGTATTAAGAATGAAAGAAAGACCAACAGTTAAATGCTTTGGGAAGCACCTTTCCTGACTCAGCACATTCATTCATCCCCAGGAAAATCATTTCAGCAGGAAGATCAGATAATTCCTGCATCTTAAATAACCAAAGGCTAAGGGAAACCACCTGTCATCCATGTGTTTTGTGATGGAACCCAGCCCACAAAGTGTGTGAGCACAGTCTGAGAACGCCTAGCACACCAAAGGGAAGTGCATGAGTAGTACGGGCAGCACAAGAGACACACTTGGATGGCATGGGTGGCCAGCCAAGTGCATCCATGAAACAGGTCTTGGGCTGTGTATAGTCTTGCAGCTCTGCATGGAAGAAAAATTATTATCTAAGCAAAACTTTTCAGGATAGCAATATTTAATTTAGATGTCTAAATTCTACCTCAGTTCCACTTGGTCCTGAGGGCTAGCAGAGCAAAGCGTGGTATGAAATTGCAGCTTGAAATTACTGTGAGCTTTGCAAACCTTTTTCCAGAGTAATAAGACTGTAGTTTTAGCACACAAAAATGACATAACGTAACATTACTTTAAGAGTTCACAATTCCATAATGAGACTGAGTGAAATTCATCAGCACCTATTCATTGGCAAAGAAAAATAAAGACAATGCACCTTTAGCCCGTATTTCTCAATTTCTATATTAGCTCAATTTCTCCTCTTTCTGCCACTTATGCTGCACTAAAGCACTGATCCGATGCCTATTAAAGTCAATGACAAAATTCCAATTGATTTTGAATAGAGTGAAACTAGGTCCAGAAGTTCTTAGAGATTTCTTCTGCCAAGGTGAACAAATAAAGTGTGCTTCAAGTGAAGTGCTGTCAGCACAGAAGGCAGCATTCAAACACGAACTGTTAAACCTGTTAATGCATGTTACCCCTCTGACTGACAGTAACCAGCCATCCTCTGTGCAAGCTAGCAAATTTAAAATGACAGCACGGAGTGCTTCTGAGTTCTGGGAAGTCATTTTGTTCTCCTTACTGTAGCATTTCTTCTTAATTATTTGCCTAAGTAAAAATCTCCCTCTGGTTATCCACTGAGAGAGGAACGTGAATCTGTCCCTCACTACTCCAATCAAAGCACTTATGCGTGCATTCAGCTACAAGGAATTTCCAGGAGGGACTGTTCACGTAATGCTAAAAACTAGCTATACAGGCAAGATGTGGATGGTGGCTCAGATTCACACACATTGGCAATATTAATGCTAGAATGCATTTTTAATAATATTTTATTTTAGAGCATACAAGCATACCACAAAGAAGGTACTGGAAAATCCTGAGATCATTCTCCCTCTTATTGTGTTGTTGTGTTGCAATTTTACTACAGTGGAAATGTTTAAAGGAAATAATCTTTGTTTTTCTCTCAAATGTGGTCTCTTTCCTTCCACCTCCTATAGTTATGTGAGATCTGTCCATTAGGCAAAATAATCTAAACTCATGCTTGGACTGTGTATAGAGTAGGATAACCAAGACAATATGTACACTTAACTTTTAGTTTATGAAACCTTACAGCACACTATGGAAGATCTGGCAATATGAAGAGTACTGACTAGAAGGGTACAGTATCAGAGACTTCAGTGGAAACTGCAGGAAAACAGAGCTTAGCATTGAGAAAATAGGTATGGAAAAGGAATAACATGAAAGATATTTATCATGGTACTTCTGAAATCAAGCAACACATGTTTCTACTGACAGGAAATGACATGCTAGCCCTAGTGTCCAGAAGCACACCTACGGGAACAGTCACCGTGCCTAAAACAAATGCCAAAAACAGAACAACCTGGTGGAATCCTTCCCCTGCCCCCCCCCCGCCAAAAAAAAAAAAAAAAAAAAAAGGATCTTTCTCCACGTAATAAGAACTTGAAAAGTTCTATATAACTTGGTTTTAGAAATTCCAGGCAGTTTCCAGCACAGTTTTTCATGTGAAGAATATAATGCAACCTAATAGGGAGGACAGCTGAAGTAGTCGCAGCTCAAATGCAAAGACTGGAAAGCAGGTCTGCTGGCTCCCTGCTTAGCAGTGCAAATGAGGTCTGTCCTTTGCCTTATTAGTCAATCTATGAGCAATCACTGCAGCTGGAAAAACATAAGCTGGAGGAAAGAGTGCTTGTGCAATAATGATTGAGAGGACAGAAAGTGCACTAAGATAAATACCGTAATGAACCAATGCTGGCACTGTTCATCTGTGCAAGAGAAGGAAAGAGAAAGGTTTGAGAACCGCCCTCTGTATACCATCCAGAGGAATCCGTACTTTGAATTCAAGGGTGAATCAATAACAAAGCACATCCTTATGAGAGATCACAGATTCATATATTTGTTGTCAGAGAAATTCCTTGGATGGGTAAACCTGTGGAACCGGAAGCGTTACTGAGAAAAATGTGCACTGTGAAAGACAAGATAGACTCATAAATTAAACAAGAGATTCTAGAAATAAATGTACCCTCAAAACTGCCACCATGACTAATTCAGCATTATAAGTACATAACGCAAAGCCTGTCTTTATTACATCACCAAGCTTGGCATCATAAACCAGCAGAAATTTTAGTTGTGATATAAAAAAAACAAAGGGCATGCAATGAATTCTAAAAGCCATTGTACAGTACAGAACTAATCTGTAGCAGAAGCATTGGCAACATTTCCCTGATCAACAACTGAATTTGGCAGAATAAGCATCTGATGCCTCTCAGCAGTTGCATACAGCAACAGGTAGAGGAGGAAGGAAGAACAGGTTTTTAAACAACGTTCAAGCTTTAAACAATGCTTGATCCACACTGGGCTTTATTTATTTATTTAATTTATTACAGCCCAATGGTCAATACCATTTCCAAAAAGCCCTTATTCTCTCCAGTACTCTCAACTTTTGTGGACAGCACATTGGAAGACTTCACAATGGAGCACTGAACTCACCAGGGCCTTTTAAGAAACTTATAAGACTATGAAGTTAGAGATTGCTCAGCTGTTTGGCTGTTGAACAGCTCAACTACAAAACCAGCATATTTACCCCTTTCTTTCTGAGATATTTTAGTGGGAAAAAAGGATGAACAAAACACAAAAATGTTACTGGGTTGGAGGTTTTTGTTTCCTCATTTTCTGTGTATTCTCTCTTTCTACCTTGAAATTTATGAAATAATAGGCAAAATCAAATACCATAAACACTTGGCTATCGAGCACAGACAGCAGTTAAAATCTCAATAGTTGACTAAGTTTTTTAATCTCTCTGCTTATATGTAATACTGAGAAAACTCAATGAATGTAAACTGAGATCCCTCTAAGGTACTGAAGTCAGCAACATTTGCTAGAAATCAATGTAAATTTTCTCGTAAGTCTTGCCTTCTGATGTGGTAGCAATGCTTCAAAAGTCTTTAGAGGTTTAGGGGGATGGTTTGTGGGTTTGGGTATTTGTGTTGGTGGGGTTTTGGTTGTGATTTTTTTGTTATTTTTTCTTTGTGTTTTATTGGGGGATTTTTTAGGGGGTGTTTTAATTTGGATTTTGGGGGGATTGTTTTATTGTTTTGGTTTGGGTTTTTTTACTAAGCTATTGCATGAGGGATAAAAAAAAAAGAGTGGGTAGAAGGGAAGCCGTAATGATACTTTCCAACATGCTTCATTGCAGACAGTTTTTATGTCTATTTCCATTAAACTGAGCATTCCTGTAGCAATGCCTCTCAAACAAGACTTTGGTGATCAATAACACTACTATTTGGTGACAAATAGCACAGAGACAACAGAATTAACATGGCTTTCTGCCTAGGAGTTTGCTTTGTCCACTAGTAGCTGGTTATTTTTATAGACAAAGAGGCTTCTGCCAGCTTGTTTGGTGTCTCTCTGAAACTGTTTAAATTATTCTTACTTGCAGTCATCTGTGGAATTCAAATACAATCTCCAGCTTCTCACCCTCCAGTATAGTGATTATCTCTTCCAGTTTCCTGTCCCTAGCTTTGATGTTGAGATTTTCAACTGGACTTTTCTATAGATGTTAATAATCTGAGTGGAGCTTTCAGTATTGAAAGTCTCAACTCTGAACTCTCCTTATGGTGCCTGCTAACGTATGGCTAACATATTGCCAGTTCTAAAGTGGCTGATGAAACAGCTGCTGTAACAGTAATTACCATTCGTTTTTTAAAGTGTCTGTTAGCTCAAGAGTTTATGTACTGGCATTGTCATATTAAAGCAGAATACATTTTCACTGGATTTGATTAATAATTAACTTCTAGCTTTTGTTTTATGAGCTCCATGTGGCTTACACCAGCAATACTGTACCCGCACATTTCAGACATATATGAATGGCTGATGCAGTGTGTTGGCTGTGATACCCGTGCATTAGGGTGAACTGCACCCGTGGCTTCAGATCTCCAAAAGGGCTCTCGCCCATTATATTCTTCCTGACTAGAAGTCTAATTTCTTCCCAGTTAACTTCTGGGAGAGAGAAGCTATATGACTCTCAAGAAGCAGTACATGCTATCTGTTCCAAGCAGGAAACAGAGGGATGCCAGAAAGCTGCCTCATTTGCACTGGCATCTCTCCTAAATGAAGCAGTCTCTCTCCCATCTTGAAGGCTTATGGTACTCTGACCCCGGCACTGAGCCAAGGTGACCACTTCAGCCATTAGGTAGGGTGCACAAAAGCAGCAAAAAGGTGTGAAAACAAAGGTTTCCAAAACTCATTTTCTCACAGGGATACGGACTCTCTGACCTCCAGGCACCCACCATGGTAGTAACTTGTCATGGACATCAGCTGCAATTGAGAGCACCTATAATAAATGTTCAGAGTAATATATAGATATTGTAGCTGCTCCAGCCAATGAGCCAGCTTCAATTGGAGTTCAGCTTGAATGCCTCTATACAAATGCCTGCAGCATGTGGAACAAACAAGAGAAATTAGAAATATGTGTACGTCTATGGGGGTATGATAGGCATCACAGAAACATGGTGGGATAGCTCCTGTGACTGGTGTGTTGGAATGGAAGGTTACAGGTTCTTCAAGAAAGACAGGCCCAGTACAGGGGGAAGGGGAGTTGCTATTTATGTTAGGGATAAGCTGGAGAGTATGGAACTCTGTCTGGGGACAGATGAGCAGTCAACATAGAGTTTGTGGGTCAGGGTTAAAGGGAGAACAGTGATGGGAGACATTATTGTGGGGATATGTTACAGACAGCCTGATCAAGAGGACTCAGTGATTGAAGCACTCCATAGACAGATAGGAACAGCCTCACTCCCAGGCCCTTGTTCTCATGGGGGACTTCAACCACCCTGACATCTGTTGGAGGGATCGTACGAACCGGCACAAGCAATCCAGGAGGCTCCCTGACTGTATGGAAGACAACCTCCTTCTGCAATTAATAGAGGAGCCGACGAGGAGAGGTGCCATGCTTGACTTCGTCCTCACCAACAGGGAAGGGCTGATTGGAAATGTGACGCTCCAGAGTAGCCTTGGTTGCAGTAATCAGGAGATGGTCAAATTCGAGATTCTCAGGACAGTGAGAACAGCATGCAGCAAGCTCACTGCCCTGGACTTCAAAAGAGCAGGCTTTGGCGTCTTCAGGAACCTGCTTAGTAAGATTCCTTGGGATTCAGCCCTAGAGGGCAGGGGGGGTCCAAATTGTTGGTTGATATTCAAGGATCACCTACTTCCCTACTAGAATGAAGTACTGCAAGAGGGCCAAGAGACCTCCTTGGATGGATAAGGAGCTGCTGAGGAAAACTTGAAGGAAAATAGAGGCTTATAAAGGGTGGAAGCAGAGACAGGTGACCTGGGAAGAATACAGGGATGTTGGCTTGGAAGCTAAGGACCAGGTTAGGAAAGCTAAGGCCCAGTTAGAATTAAACTTGGCTAGGGTTGTTAAAGATAACAGAAAGGGATTCTGTAGGTACATTGCAAATAAAAGACAGGCTAGGGACAACATGGGCCTCCTCCGGAAGCTATCGGGAGAACTGGCTACCCTGGATTTGGAGAAAGCTGAAGTTGTTAATGATTTCTTTGCCTCAGCCTTCCCCGGCAAATGCTCTAATCACACGACCCAAGTCTTGGAAGGTAGGCAGAGGGACAGTGAGAATGAAGGCCTCAGGCTCACTGTAGGAGAGGATCTGGTCTGAGACCATCTTAGTAACCTGAAAGCATACAAGTTGATGGGACCTGATGAAATCCATCTACAAGTCCTGAAGGAGCTGGCAAATGAAGTTGCTAAGACACTGTCCATCATATTTGAAAAATCTTGGCAGTCAGGAGAAGTTCCTGATGACTGGAAAAAATGAAATATAACACCCATTTTCAAGAAGGGGAAAATGGATGATCCAGGGAATTACAGACCAGTCAGTCTCACCTCTGTGCCTGGCAAAATCTTGGAGCGGATTCTTCTGGAAGGCATGCTGAGGCGCATGAAAAATAACAAGGTACTTGGTGACAGCCATTATAGCTTCAATAAGGGGAAATTCGGCCTGAACAATCTGGTGGATTTCTATGATGGAGCTACAGAAATGACGAACAGAGGTAGAGCAGTTGATGTTATCTACCCGGACTTGTGGAAAGCAATTGACACTGCCACACATGACATCCTTGTCCTTAAGCCAGAAGGACATCAATTTGATAGGTGGACGACTTGGTGGATAAAGAACTAGCTGGATAGCCACAGGCAAAGAATTGTGCTCAATGGCTCAATGTCCAGCTGCAGACCATTGATGAGTGGTGTCCCTCAGGGAACAGTTTTGGGACCAGCCTTGTTCAACATCTTTGACAGTGACATAGACAGTGGGATTGAGTGTGCCCTCAGCAAATTTGCCAATGACATCAAGCTTTGTGGTTCAGTTGATACACTGGAGGGAAGGAATGCCCTCCAGAGGGACCTTGACATGCTTGTGAGGTGGGCTGATGCCAACCACATGAAGTTTAACCATGCCAAGTGCAAGGTCCTACACCTGGATCAGAGCAATCCTAGGCACAGCTACAGGTTGGGCAGAGAAGAGATTCAGAGTAGCCCTGCCAAGAAGGACTTACAGGTGTTGGTCGATGAAATAATGAACATGAGCTGGCAGTGTGCTTTTGCAGGCCAGAAAGCCAACCGTATCCTGGGCTGCATCAAAAGCAGCGTGACCAGCAGGTTGAAGGAGGTTGTCCTGCCCCTCTACTCTGCTCTCGTGAGACCTCACTTGGAGTATCGTGTGCAGTTCTGGTGTCCTCAACATAAAAA
>JASSUY010034797.1:5107-20473 GCA_032466535.1 Forpus xanthops
GAGAGTTGGATCTGTTCAGCCTGGAGAAGAGAAGGCTGCATGGAGACCTCATAGCAGCCTTCCAGTATCTGAAGGGGACCTATATTGATGCTGAGGATGGACTCTTCATGAGGGATTGTAGTGATAGGACAAGGGGTAATGTGTTCAAACTTAAACAGGGGAATTTTAGATTGGATCTGAGGAAGAAGTTCTTTACTTTTTGGGTGGTGAGGCACTGGAATGGATTGTCTAGGGTAGTTGTGAATGCTCCATCACTGGCAGTGTTCAGGGCCAGGTTGGACATAGTCTTGGGTGGCCTGGTTTAGTGGGAGGTGTCCCTGGGCATGGCAGGGGGGCTGGAACTATCTTATCTTAAGGTCCTTTCCAACCCTAACTATTCTATGATTCTATTCTGTGACTCTAAGGCTTTTAAACTGAAGTCATGTATCTCTGAAATGAAACATGCTACGAAACCTATGGCAAAGCAAAGAGAATTGCTTTGTTTTGTAGAGGTTGCTTATATATGAATTTGACCACGCATGCCAAATTTTATCTATTTCAGTAGAAAATGCAGGAACAATAATTAATCTAACAGACATTTTGTTACTTTTTTATTAAAAAGTGGGCAGTAGTTATTTCATATATATACTTGATCAATACTACCTGATTCTACATGGTCTACCAGAATGTGCACTTCCATGCTGTGAGCACCATACAGATGCCTGACCAGGAAACAATCTTCACTTAAGAAATGCTTGAGAATTACATGCACCTCTGACTCTTTGTACCAGGCACAAAGTCTGCAGACATCTGGATGTATGCACCTGATTGAGTGTTTAAGACTCATTTGACCTGATCTGAGGCCAGTGAGTTCAGATTCATCTGTAATTCTGTTCTCTAGTGCAGAGATGAAGGACTGAGAGACAAGCTGTTAATGTATTTTCCTTTCCCCCTTGTATGGAATAAGAGTCTCCCCTGAAGGCATCATATACAAATTTTCACCACAGAATATCAACAGACAAGTTGTCAGTGGAATTGTCATTGACTGCTTATTGACTGCTGATTGACAGATTAATTTTGCTTCTAGTGTGATTTTATGATTGTGATCCTTCTTTCAGTTCCTCCATCTCTCTTAGAGCCCATATTCTCTATAAAACGCTCTCAATCTTCATACCTGTCAATCTCTCCACTCTGGTTGCCATATCTTGCATTTCTGAACTCTGCTATTATTCCTAGAAAGAATACCAGAGTGAATCCAGTCTTCTAATTTAAAATGTGCCACAGCAGCAATAGATGTGTTGCATTGACAAACAACAGTGATTTAGGAAACAAAGTGGAACTGGGGGACAAGTTCAGAAAGCCAACTGTAAATGACTGATGAAACTGCAAAATTAAGAAGCATTTTGTCAGCCCAGTTCTCCTTAGTAAGTTGTGTAAATATCTAGACTCCTTCTCCAGTCCTGGTCATATCCATATTCTCATTTGCAGTCATTTACTTGTCCTCACACATTCAAATATAGGCACCTAAAGATTCCTGAAGTGACAGCAAATATAGATATAGGCCACAGAGAAATTATTAACCAAGAAAATAGACCACATTCATGGTGGCAGCAAAGTGTCAGGACCCTGAAGGTCAGGTGAATGCAGGCATCTAGGTGAACTGAGCTAAGGTAATGCAAGGAAGAACTTTAGTACACTTAATAACTCTTCACGTAAGTGCATTAATCATCAGTAACAAAGAGTTATCTGCAGTGGTTCATATATTGCCAACATGTGCAGTCCTGCCCTAGAGGAAATGATCAGCCATTAACATCAGTGAAGTTGTATTAGCTACTACCCCTGAGGAAATGAATTGTAAGAGTGCCATCAATATGAAGAACAAAAAGCAATGAAGCATAATATCTTACTACTATAAAAGTTGCCCTCTCTCTTTCTACAGGCTGTTAGTCAATATAAGTCATTCTATTTAACACAAAATGAAAATTTTTACCTCTATGGGACAGAAAGCTTGTTCCCAAATCTGTGCATAAAGAAAGTGTCTTCTATATGCTGTAAAAGATCAACTGTCTTTGGTAATAAATGTTCCTGGCAACAAGTACTGGAGAATAGTATGAAATTATCCTTTTGGAGTAAGTTGCAAAATGGCTGAAGATTTAAATATTTTCCCAATGACTTCAGTGTCCTGCGATCATTCATCAGCTTGTTGCACCATTTAAAAACATATGGCCTGAAGTTCAATAATTTTGGATTTTCGCTAACTAATATTGCCAACAGGAAAGTCCAAGTTGTATTCTGAAAAAAAACTCTCTTATTTTGCCCTGTACCTCACAGGAATGCTGTGTTATGTCAAAACAAATCAATATGTGATTCTTTCCAATTCTAAACAGACCTCTTAAAGTTAATTTGAAAAAGAATTTACTAGGAAGCACTCACATGAGTTAGTGTTACAAGCACAGCTTCCCATCCTACATAGCAGGTTAGATTTTACTTACAGAATTTGTTTCTTACAATTTTCAATAGTGCAGAGCCCTTCATATGTTTAAAAACTTCTCAAGTATCACACGATTACAAGTAGCAATTTTTTGCATCACGTGTCACACTGATTTTCATGTCTCCACAATTGTATGTTTCTGGGAGCTGTGAATGATGCAAAGTAGCAGATTGGTATGAACAGAAAATTATGACTGGGAAAAATAATAGTCTTTACATTAGAAACTATTACATTCAATGATTTACTTGCGAGAGTGCTTCTGTTTACTTATAAAATAATGTGGCATACCTACTAAGGCAACAGACCTTTGTAACAAGATATTTCTTATAAGGTAGCTCAAAACCATTGCAGGTGCAGGTTATGTCATACACACTGTAGTCTAATGGTCTCTTTTTCTGGTCCTCATACATATATATATATATACACCCATGCTTATGGTTCCTTTCTAGGCAAGGCTAAGAAGGAGCTCCAGGGATATTCCTGTTGAATTTTCCTCAGAATTATTCCACTGAGGAAGCAGGGCTTATCCCCCTCAGAAACGAGCTGTCAGGACCCTTCTTTTGCAGATTTTCATGGAGCAAATTGGCATCTGTTGCTGGCTTGTATGCTACTCTAGTTACACAATGCCATCACCAAGAACTGAGATAACTGAACAGAGCAGACTTCTTAAATCTCAATAGTTAATGAGCAACATAGTTGTTGCATTACAAAGAAATTTTGCTTAGTGTGATCTTCAATGACTTACTGATGGGTTCTCTCTTGAAAATGTATGCAGCACTTAGCCATTGTAGGAAGTGGAGGTCAAGTAATTCATTCCTTTTCCAGCTTACCTTGGCATAACTACCTACTGACACCACACAAGAAGTCCCAGTATTTTGGGCAGCAAGCAGAAATCTCTGCTGTCTTCCACATTGTATCTGGAGAACTTAAAAATTCATCTTATTATCTCTGCCTTTTGAATGAAAAGGCTTTGACATTAACTGTGTCCTACCTCTCTATGCCAAGGCACCAAATGTTTAATTTGAAGAAACTGTCCCTTTCATACTAGAAACTGCAGACATTTCTGCCTCAAAGCATTTTTTGTTTCATTTGCATCTGTCCTATTTCACCTACGTGACAAAATTATGGATTCCCCATAATGCCTACAGGAGCAGAGAAGACTGATCTATAGAGTGAATTAATTTCTCTTGAAATTATTCCACAAAATAATCCATTTATTGAGGAAGGATCCTGCACAGACTTGGTGAAAAGCTAACCCCTAAGCCAGATGAAAGTTTGCATCCCGTAGCAACAGCTCTTATTTTCATGCTTTCATGTTCGTTTTACAGTGGCATAGTCCTTCGTTTACAGAGTGCAGGTTGTAGTTTGAATTCAGCCCTGTACACAAGTTGCTGAAGTGAGAGACTGTCAGCTATTTATTTTTTTTCACATACGAGCATTTCACCGAGGAACTATAAAATGCTTCATCCTCTCTGCATTTTGTAAGAAATAACACTGAGCTCCTTATGTTTTAGTTCCCTTGATCTATTGACCACACATTTTAAGGAGAGGCTAAGAGCTAGCATGTCAGTTATTTTCAGATATCTGTTTCTGTCAAATTCAGAAATCCCAAGAAAATAAACAAAGTGCAGGATTATAAATACATGTGAAATCAGAGCTGTCATCACTCTCAAGGATTTTCCATTGTGCCTGCTGCACTATTTTTAAGCTAAGATTTCCCAGATGTTTAGTAGGAATGTTTAGAGAATAAAGCATTTTATTTTTCTGATGGCTGCAATATTCTTAAATTTGAACTATACAAAATCAGGGCTTTGTCCCTGATTTACTTTTCTCAATTGCACAAGTGGAATAGAGAAATTAAAAAAGTTTAGCAAGCTACATAGCTCTTTATGGCCTGAAAGCTGTTGTTTCACTTTTTCAGGTACACTTAGTTATTCAGAAGAATAAAATGTGACAGAGAGACCCTGAAAGGATGCTCCTTATGTGTGCTTACCCTGCTGTTCAGATGCCAGAGCTGGGTCTGTATTGCTGTGGGCCAGAGAAGCAGAGCAGGAATTATATTCCATGTCATGCGCCTTCTGCTAACCAGTGGTTTACTGACTGCAGCTCAGACAAGATGATTTAAATTACAAATTCAAGTTATGATTCAAATAGGAAGAAATAAATTTTATCTAAAATATTTATCTTACCTTACTTGCTAATAGATATAACTGAATATCTCCATCTTTCTGGTCAAGCAGAAAGATATCTATAGCTTTTCATGTAAGTATAGTTTGAAAATGCTCACTTAGAAACCTAATTTTTATGCTGGTTGAGAATGTTTACTGACCCATTTTCTATGTCCCTTAACATATTTCATATTTACTTGCTTTTTTGGTCAGACTTCACTTAGAAGGAAATTGGGGTCCAGCTGAAAATATATAAAAGTTCTAGAACTCATAGATCTTTTATCCTGACAGTCATAATGTATCATCTTGTGCTTTTACTTTCATTCTGGCTCATCCAGTCACTAACACAATCTTAAAGGCAGGAAATATTGCTTCTGAATCTTCAGACAGCTGCTCTTGTCAGAATAGGTCTAAGGTACACCCAAGTCTCCAAGTGCTTGAACAGTGATGCCCCCAACCAGAGCAGAGCTTTGGCTTTTGTTAAAACACCATTCACTAATTTACTACCTGAGCACTATTTTTCTGGGGTGGTTTTTTTTGTGACTGTGGGTATGTGGATGTGGGTTTTTTCGTTTTGTTTTGTTTTTTTTTATTCATTTTTAATTTAAAACAGTGACTTATCCCCTAAGTTGTCAAGATTCAGATTCATCTGAAGCTGCTGAATATGACATGGGACAAATGGCAGATATGTGCCTTTTAGAGTATCAGGGTACTGTAAAACATACCAAGTGATAATACACATGATGGGCAACTGAATCAAGTCCCTACAGGAAGCCTAGTAATAAACAGTTGTAAGAATATGCAGGAGAATCTACTATTACAGATCAATAACCCTCAAATTTGTTTTTTTTTCACAGACTCTCCTGAAAAATGGAGACTGATGCAGTTTTCATCTTCATTGGGTTGTCAGGCATGACAGGCAAAGTGTGTGTTAGCAAGCAGAGATGCTGAACAGGCTCTTAGAGAGAAAGAGGTTATAACTACAGCAATGTACTTCCCTTACTGTAACACATGAATCAATATACAGCGATTGTAAGTTGTACCCCTGC
The DNA here is from genome assembly GCA_032466535.1 of Forpus xanthops. Lineage (NCBI taxonomy): Eukaryota > Metazoa > Chordata > Aves > Psittaciformes > Psittacidae > Forpus > Forpus xanthops. Next base: position 10,795 of record JASSUY010034797.1, read on the forward strand.
ACCACTTCTGAAAGTGCTCCTTGGGCAATGTGTGCAGCACTCTGAGTTGCTACCACTTTACAGGCCCTAGCCAGAGGACTACTGCTAGACAGCCAATGTGATAACAGGATAAAAAGGTTTACCTTAAGAATGTTCTCTTCATGTTTGAATTAAGATGCAAGCTTTTTCCTCTGTCTTTATTAAATAAAAATATTTCTCCATTCCAAAGTTTTGTTGTACTTGGTATACAGTCAGCTACTGTAATTTATTGTCCTATTAAGTTCTTACATAAGCTGCAGAAAGCTTAAAAGGTTGCAAGTAGGTGGCTTATGTTCACTGCCCATAGTCATCAAATTATGTCAGGAATGAAGTCATGTAATTGACTTTGCCACCCAACACACAGATTTTAAGATTGCACTTACATCTCTCTATGTGTAAGTGGATTTGGCATGGTTTATATTACAGGGGAGACTAGCTTCTGTGTGTACCTCATTTTCTTGCCACTCTCTTTTCTCTCTCACACATACACGCACATGCTTTTACTCAGGAGATGTCCAATAATTATAATGTTATAACTCCCTAGGCCATTAGCCGTCTGAGGACAGACCCAGTAAACAACTGAAAAAAGAGTTTTAGGCATGAGATCTCTGGAGAAAACACCAGAATTCTACAGAATACGTCTGTGTGTGAAGACTGAGGTGAAGGCAAGTCAGAGTGGTAACAGAGCCTGCATGCTGACCTATGTGCTACCATACTGTAGGGAATGCTCATTCTGCATCAGTAATGGCTGTCTGCAACACGGCAAACTGAGCCACTCTCTAGCTTAGATACTTGACATACTGCTGTAGGAAGATGCCTTCATTTACCCAGGATTATCGATTGAGAATCCATTGCAAGATCCTTCTCTTTTAAAATGTAATCAGAAAAGAGGGCAACTGCCCACCTCTTCTGTAACATTAAATTTCAGAGCACTCAGATATTCAATTCCTTTGCCAATTTGAGAAGACTCAAGCCCATGTTGCCAGTGTTCTTTACCATCACTAAGGTTGCAGGGAGTCTGTGAATCTTTCTTTTAGAATGGGATTAGAGTGCAGCAAAGTGCTTAAGAATGGTGGGCAGGATGTAAGAGCAAAACTCTTCTTGCTGTTGTTAGGGTACAGTCTTGGAAAGACAGAACTAATATTCCCAGCCCTGCTGTAAGCATAATTTCTGTACTTTATCTTGTTCCTATTACAATCATATCTACAAAGAATTAACGCGTACATTCAGTAATTAACTCATATATAATTTTCTAGTATCTTTCTCTAGTATCCTTCTCTCAGGGCATAGTTTTATACATGTAACTTAACACCGTTAAACACAAATTACCTGTTATTTGCATATCAACAAGTTACCATTAGCCAAAGAAAATTTCCTATTACTTAAAGATTGAGTAATGTAAAGATTCACTTCAAGAGAGATATCCATATACCCTTTAGAAGTTACACCTACCAAGGCACTTTGCCTAAGTGACATGGAGTGCCCTGACCTTTGTACCTGCACATAACATCCATAGCTGACAGGATAGCTCTGAAGTTCAGAAGTGCTTTGGAGTTTGATCTCCATACAGCAGTATTGTTGTGAAGGAAATATATATTTTCCTATCTTTATGCCTTCTCACAGGTAACAATAACCTGATCTCATGTCACAGTGTGCTATATTAAAAGAAATGTCAGAATAACCAAAATCTCAAGCTCTTTGAGTGGATACTTAGACTTCCTGTTTTCTCAGCTAAATTCCAACTGGCTAATAACACTATTACATACTTAAGACTCACACACAGCTTGGACGCCACCTTGAGCTTCTGTGTTGTAGACTACACTGGCTGAAGCATGACATTTCCAATGTAGGTTTGATTCCTTTTCATAGAATGACAAATGCCTGAAACAGACAATCCAAATGTGAATGTTTTGGCAGCACTTTTATAAATAAGTGATTTTCTATAATGTCACAGTTAACATAAAACTTTTTTGCTTCTCCTAATACAGTAAGTTTCTATATTATTCCTTTGCACTTAAAATATTGCAGACGGAAAGCCTATGTCAGAATTTTTAGCGCTGAAGAAAAGGAGGCTACTGTGTTTCGTGCTCCTGAAAAGAAATGGTTTGGGGGAACTTTGAATACCTGTTTGCTTTCCTTGGGCACTAGAGGTCACCAGTGGTACAGACACGGGGAAAGGGATTGGTTTTATGATTTTCAGCAGCGCGAACGGAGGCCTCAATCCCCCTCCTGTGTCTTTCATTTAAGTTGTTACTGGAAGTACTTTGGCATCTCAATTTTTGGAAGAGCAAGAAGATTAAACTATTTCTTTCAAGCGCGATATGTCTCAGATGTATAGCTGTGCGTCTATTTGAAAGGGATGGGTGTCTCTTGAAAATATGATTTATTCATTCCTCTGATACTTGAGAGTTCCTTGGCTGATACCTGCTGTATTTGAGCTCTGAGTAATGTTTTGAGACAGAACCACAGAACACCCAGCAGAAACACATGTTGTTTCAAACGAAATAGCATGGCCCATTTCAAGAAAGAAACAGTGCTCCTTTACTGGTTCCATGTGTGGCGTGTGAAGGGTTCACTGAAGCAGAACTTTCAAGAACACCAGTTGCGTTTTTTGACTAACATCTTTTAATACATTCAGGACTTTTCATTTCTATGAGTGATGCTTATGACAAAATACCCCAAGTCCTCTTGCATGTGAAGAGGCTCAGAAATGCTTGGAAATCTGTGTCATTCCTTACAGAAAATATACCTAGCTTTTAAGCTCTTAAAGATGGACATTTGCTTAATATATTTTTATCAGAGCAGTAGTTAAATTTAACAACCATCAAGTTTATACACTCTATCAGCTATTTATATAATTCATGATACTAATATAATCCTAAATAAGAAGCAGGTTTTTTTAGCTATGATTCATTTCATAAAAGCATTGAACTGGTACAGTGCAATAAACAAACTACTGCAATTATGGAGACTGACTATAATCAAACAGTACTAACAGAAAGTCTTCTTGGTGTGTTGAAAGTTATTCCCACGTTAAATATCAACTCAAAGACTGTTTTGTGAAAAGGTTTAATACATTTTTTGATCTTAAAACTATCACAGACTGAAATTTTGGTGAGAAGTCTTTTGAAACTCTATAAACCCTGAAACCTATGGCAAGCAGCAATGCCACACAGGCTTTTTGCATGCTAACTTTCTTCACCTAGGTTTCATCTAACTTTGAACTCCTTTACTTTGGGAGGCAGTACATAAAGGCTTTTTAAGTTACGCAAAGTTAAAAATTAGGCAGGCAGAAGAAATCTTGCCCTTGAAAGAAGTAAAAACAAGTGGACGCTATATGCTACATATTTTCACCACTTTGTTTAAAATAGCATATTGATGTACTTAAAACACTTCAGATCTGTGTGTAACTTATGATGCTGTAAACATACAGAAAAGCATGAAAGTCACATTTTCCACCGCATCCAAGGAGACAAATTTAAAATTACAGCTATTGGAAATCAGTTTTACGAGCTATGTGAAAGCTGTAGTTAAATGCAGCGCTATAAACTTTGGTCTACAATACCTGACATATTGTGACTCTGAGACAGTGTTAACAAAAAGAAATGTCAAACTAGATTGAGACTTCTGGCTCTGTTCTGATTTTTCTACGTCTTTCTGAAATGAATGTGAGAGCCCATGTGAATCTAGCCCACATCTTACACATCCTTGTATTAGCAAGACACAATATAAGAATACTGCAATATACAAGTTAATCCACTACTTATGATCAAAGGTAAGCAAGGAAGACAGCTCAGCTCAGCAGGTAAGACTATCAAGGGCTTGTGTGAAGCTTTGTGAGTCACACAGAAAATCTGGGACACAGAAGTTGGTGGAGAGTCTTTCCTTGTGAGCTCTGCAACTTCTGCTCATGGGTTTTTTTTTCTTTCTTTCCTTTTCTGCCTTCTCTAAATAGCCCACAGCAAATCTCAGCTGAGTTTAAGCAGAGTGTACTATGGCATACTTACAATACTGCCGCGCCTGTGCTCAAACCAAGGTATCTCTTAAACCAGGACCAACACACATAGCAAGGGGAATGAGCTACCTGCAATATCTGAGAACTGTGCTTGCATGGAGTATTCAACATGGGGCAAACCTAACTGCTTTCTGCTACTTTTGGACAACCCATCCTCGCAATGGATTAATACATATCAGATGCAGTCTCCACTGCCCACTGTATTTGTCCAGTAAGCCTGAACTGGACTTACTTAAACAAATGTTTTTTACTATAGTGCATTAATAAAAAGGCTGAAGTGAAGAAAGGGAGTTAGATACTGGATTAAGAGATACAGCTTTGCAGTCACTCTGCAATCACTTCACGACACAACAAGAAGTTAGCTTTCACCTGGATCAGTTCTCTGTTGCCTGTATCCTGTACTCAGGGAAATGCGTGTTGCATCAACACAAATGCTGGTGATGGCAAAAGACAGCAAACACAGGAAGGGACAGATGGGACCAAACCTTTTGGCAAAAGTCTGAATTTGGACTGAAAAGTCATCACTGAACTGCAGCATGTACTTTGTGAATGTGCCTATGAAAGACAGAAGTTGGCATCAAAAGACATGAGAGTGGGCCTTAAATTTCCTCTTTAGTGTAAAACACCCAGAGGTGTTGATATTCAGGATATGCTACTAAGCTCATCCCATGCCTTTATAGATGTGGGCCTCAGATGAGGGCTAGGGTATTAACATATTAGATGGGGCTATGTAGCTGGTTTTGAAGAACCAAGGATTTTTTCTTTGCTGATCTCAGGGAAGCTTCTGACATTTTTTACTGCAATAATTTACTACAGTTTTCATATTTGGTGAATATATGCAGGTCCTGGAAAAGCTCTTCTGTATTTACATAAATCTACTATAAATAAGGCTCATTTATCTTCATCCACCTATCATATAGCTCTGTAACTACAGCAAGTAAATATTGGACGTGGCAAATATAATATTTTATGCCTCTGGTCCCTTCCCATATTCTTAACTTTCATCATCTTCCAAAATAATGTCCTTATTTCAATTATTCAGTTGCTGTCTTGTGGTGTTTGGGTTTAGTTTTAGTTTTTTTTTTTTTCCTAAAAGCATCTGCTTGATGAGAAATCTCTGTTCAGCTGGACAACAGCATTCTGATTAGGAGAATTCAGGTTCAGGTTCAGGTTGGTGAACCCAGCAGATGGGTGAAGGGCATCAGTTTTCTGATTCTTTCCTCTAAGTAGGTGAAACCCTCAGTGGTTTCTGCAGAGAATCAGTGTGTTTCTCAAGACCTTAGCCTTGCTCTGCCTGCTTTGCTCTGCCTTACCAGAGTAAGCTAGTTGAGTATTTGTGACTTACTCTATAGCTTGTAAACAGCACCCCTCACCTGGCTCCAGGTCTGCACTCAAAGCAGCTGCACCCATTGCCACATTGGCTCAGAGGAACCTGTCTGCTTGTGTTTCTCAAGAGCTCTGGCTTGCTGAGTAAGTCAGTGTAGCTTCTGGCATATATGAACTGCTTAGGCTTGAGACTTGAGCACAGGCCCTTCAGCATCAGGTAGGTGACAGAGGTGATTTAGAGCTCCCTATGCGCTTTTTTATGAACCTTAGCTTGCATTTCTGAAGTTAAGGTTTCCCACCACACTTGTGCCATACTAGGAGTGAAGTTAACCATCCTGGTTACCTTTGCTGTCAGAGCCTCTGCAGTCAAGGCAGGAATGCAAGTACAGGCTGATAGCCAGCTATCCTGAGATGGTGTAGTTGCTGGACTTCAACAGAAATCAACTTGTAACACAGAGACTATGTTGGTGGGGGAAGGGACAGCACTCTATCCATGGCCACCCACTGCCTAGAAAAAGTCTGGCAACAGGGGTGTTATTCTTGTTCCATTGGCAATCGTGAGACTTCTGCTAGACTTGATCCTAAATGAATGCATTTTTCTGACCCAGAGTCCTTTTATGTGGTTCGGCATGGAAAAGTGCCATGGTATTTGTCACAAAAAGTCCTCACTGGCTAATCTGTTTTTAGGATTGTTGATGGTTTATAAATTAGAATTATTAGTCAAACATTGCTCTGTGTGTTTAAACTCCTAGTACAGATCGGGGCTATAGGGCCAGCATGGAATCACCTTTCTATCTATGGCAAATTGTTTTGACACAAGGGAAGGCTAGTCAGAGGAAAACCAGGAGGGTACATAAGCATTTTACCCCTGACATGCACTCTAATGTATTTTAGTCGTACCGGCCACAGATCATTTATACATCTACAGTAAAAGTGAACTTCTTACATACAAAAGCCTTGGCAGGTCCCATTTAGGTATGCCATATGCTCTGTGGCAGCTAACTGCCTTGTTCATTGTCTCCATGTTAAACAGAGCAGGGACACATTAACAATTTAAAGATTAGGGAGGCATCCTGTGTGCCTAGAAAAGGCAGGCTGGTGCAGTACTGAAGGGTTTATCCTTTGATTAAAGAGAGCTAGCAGATTCACCTAATTTTGCCTCTCTCACTTAGAGGTGAGCTGAAAGAGGCATTAAGCAGTGGGGAATTCTTCCTGGGTGCCTGGCCATAAATCCTAAGTCAGGGAAGTTCTGTTACTGACAATAGACTGAAATATTGAGAAAATGAAACCTGGCGAGCATTTACGTACATCTGTGCTGCTGTGCTAACCTGACTTTCTGATGTCACCCTGCCAGACTGTTTTACTCGCTCTGTATTCCAAATTCCTAGTTTACCCAATTAGCATGGGTAAAATTATACATACATATATATAGTACTAAATTGTATGACAGATGTAGATCTGAGCCTTGAACTGCAGAATGTTCAAAACAGCAAGAATGTATCAAGTCATATAGACCCTGTTGAGTTTTGTCACTCTTTTCACACCAGGCCTTTGCCCATTCTCTGATTGGACCTTTCTTACATTAAAATGCTCTTGGTGAAATGCAAAGATGACTAAACAAAAAGCCAATATAGATTAATTTTTTTTTTTTTTTAAATCCAGATTTTTTTTGACTGTGTTCCTCCCTTCCCCTAGAATTCAAAGCTTGACGCTAAGAAATGGGGTATGTAATCAAATGTGAAAGAAAAATACATTAGCTACTCCTGAAACCCTAAAAGTATGCCACTTTCAACTGGATGATATTTCAAATGGAATGCGGATCTTTTGTACTAAATGCCATGTGAAAATCTGTCATTGCAGCTGTTGGTAACTATTTTTTGCATCAGACTTGTTATGACATTCTTTTTTGTTTTTTGGTCATATCCACAGAAATGGATACTCACAGCTTTGGGAGAAAGACTTCCTTGACCCATAGTTTTTCTGGTGATGGAATCCAAATTCTGTACATTCCACTCTTCTTCCAGGAACACTAACAACAAAATTAATACAATGTGCAAAACAATGGACAAATCTAAGTATCAAATAAGTGAAAAAAAAACCCACCAAAACCAAACTCCTATTTACACTAATACATTTAACACCAGTAAACTCTATGCAACTATGCTTGCCGTTCTATGCTTGTTTCCTCCCTCAATTTTATTTAAGAACCTACTATATATATTTGCTTTGTTATGCCTTTCAGCCGAAGGATTTTACTCTCTTCTCTTTTACAAGGCAACCTGAAATATGTTATTTGTTTTGTGTTTGGCAAAAGATATTAGAAAGATTAGAAACATTTGTATTATTCACAGTCACATTAGAGTGAAAGCGTATGGCAGCTGTTAACCACCTAGAACTTAGGGAAAAATTCTCCACTGAGCTTTCTACATACACATGGACATGTGTATAAAGAAAAAACACACACACACACACAGCATATATAAGTATACAAGGTCAGCTTCCAGACAGTTCCTTTAGAGCATTTGATATAGCTGCTGATAGAAGCAAAGCTACAAAGCTATATGAACAACTGGTAAATCTATCATGGCAACCTTTGCTTCCCAAAGTCTATTGGGCAAATTCTCATATACAGAAGGGTATTGAAGCAGTGGCCTGAATGGTCTCCACCTTCACTTTTCTACATAGCCAGAACCACATATAATTTTTAATCTTTTTCACCTTACAGGTGAGAAAGGATTCTCAGAACTGTGTTACCTCTCTAAAAGATGCCCATATGTCTGAGTGGAGGCAAGACTTCCTTGGATTTCAGGCCAATGAAGGCTTTAATGGCAGTATGAAAGGAAAATAATGATGTCTTTCCTCACTAGTACTTGCTGTTACTTTTTTAATCTGGCACTATTAAAAGCCAAGTTATGATGCACAACTAAGAGAATTCAGTTCATGTGAAGTCTATGACACTGGAGATACACTCAGCTTGTAAAACACAAACATAAAAAAACCCTAGAAGCATGATCTCCAACAGTGACATTTAATGTCTCCTAATTTATATTCTTGTTTCCTTGCTATCAAACATCTCTAAAGGACACATCTGTGCAAACTAGAATAAAACCTGATGTATCAATAGGTGACAACGATGGATGGAGTTGAGCCAGTGATGTACATGTGTAGGCTTAAGATGTGCAGACTACAATCCTACCATACATTCTACATGTAAGTGAACGTGTTTTATGCTTGTCTACAATTACCCATTCATTTGCATCTTTCAGAGGTACTCACTGTCAGCAACACACGATTTTCAAAGTGTCAACAACATAAACCTGCAAAAACAGAAGCAAAAAAAGTAAATTGCTGAAAAATGCAAACTCACAGACTGTATAGTTCTGACCATAACACAGACTGCCATTTACAATAATAGGCTGCATCTACCACATAAATCTATAGAACCAAAAAAAGTCAGAGCCTATAAAGTGGCTAGGGCCAAACTTGAGACACTAATTTTGATAAAATATTTCCTGCGTTTTTGGGTCTTTGTTGGTTGGTTTTTTTTTTTTTTTATTTTCATGGTTTAGTTCACCTCAGTCAGTCAGTCCAAGTTAAAACTGTGGGGTTTCTGCTGTGTGGACACAGCTCAAGTGTCAAGGATAGTGGTGATTAATACATCCATGTTTTCCAAGTCTGGCTAAGCCTATATGATCTTTCCCGCTTTTCTCTTTCTCAGCCTCCTCTTTTCATTAGACTATTCTCTTAAACATGTTAGATCCTGAGTGGAGAAACAAATGAAATTTTATGACTGGACAGAGGTGCCCTGGATGTAAAATACAGAAATTCCTGAATTTTACATTAGCTGCAGTTGCTTACAAGCCACTGCCTCAGTCATGGTTTAATACTGTTTACAAGAAAAGGAAAGGAATGGTCAACATATGTTGTGGAAAGAATGAGTGACCCTGGTGGAATGGGTATCAGAGATCATGCATATTGCTCACCAGCAAGACATCTGTTTCCAACTATGGGGCTTTTATTCAAGAATTGATGAATAAAGTCTCATGATATCTAAATACCACTGCCAACTCTTGTGACAGTCACAGAATTTCTCTAAATGTCAGTCCTATCATCCCACGCTGGTGATGTTGCCCATGCCATCCTGTTTGCAAAACATACTGCCATCAGCATGTGTGCATGTTTGACTTCGGACTTGAAGTTGCTACTTCTACATTTCAGACCTCATGCCAGGCTAGGCCATCATGGACCTAAGCCCAATTAATTTAAATACTAAAATTAGAGTGCAACATATGAGCAATTAACTTATGAAATCTTCCCCCC
>JASSUY010034797.1:20573-54868 GCA_032466535.1 Forpus xanthops
CAGGCTGCTATGAGGTCTCCATGCAGCCTTCTCTTCTCCAGGCTGAACAGCCCCAACTCTATCATCCTATCTTCATACTTACAGGTCTGAAACATACCTGTGAATTGCCACTGAACTGGTTTGCTGTTAAACAGGAACCTTTAAAACACAAAAAAATCCATTGAAAATCCTTTGAAAGGACAGTCAGATGTAACACAGACAAAATGCAAATAAGCTCCAAGCAACAGACTTTTTTCTAAAGATAATACACTGTTATTTGGAGAGAGATGTTTATATTAGTCTTTCCCCAAAAGGCCACCACATACAATATTCTCACTGACTTTAATAGTTATAGTAGGTGCAGATTTATAGTTGGGCGTAAGGATGCTTCATTTTTCACCTCTTCACCTATTAGCGCTCGTGTTCTGCTTTCTTGCCACAGTTTAAGCAGTCCCAGACACTGTGCAGTTCTAAAGCTCCCCTCTAACTCTGATAAACCAAAAAAAAAGTATACTGTGGAGTACACTGTGAGTGGTACAAATGGGGCAGGAGGGCAAGAGGAGGAATTTTCTGTGGAATTTGATTTGATGAGCAAAGGATGAGCCTCAGCTCACTATTAGTTAGAATATAGCCATGAGCCAAATATACAAAAATTTTCAAGCTTAATGTTTTAATTTGTACAATATCTTCAAAAAAGTTCAGTCCATTTAGTTTAATTTCTTAGTAAGAAAACGTACCAGTGAGGGTATAATACATACGAATAACCTAATTATCAGAAACATAAAAAAAATTAAAAAAAATTTCATTGTCTTCATGAATTAATCTGCTCAGGCATTTCAAAACTAGATCAATTTGGCAACTATAATTTCAGTGATTAGGATAAATAAAAAAATTAAATCTTCATATAGAATAAAAGAATCAAGGCTAATATAATTTTATTTGACTATGAATTCATGGGATTTATTTTATCCTAGTTGTCATTTAAAAATATCACTTACATTGCTCTAAATATGGAAAAGGTTGCTACAAAATGTCTTGGGCTGTAAAGCAACATGGAGAAATGGGTATAATTCTCTCTGGAGATGAATATATTCTTCTCAGAGAATTACACGTCTTGCAGTTATGAATGATACTTTCCACAGTGCTGCAGTAAACAGGAATTTTAGCTTACCATATTCTAGCTGTAATTACAAAAGATGGTTTAGTCTCTTTGTCTCTTTCTATCTCTGCCAGAAGGTCAAGATTCATATAAAAATACACAACCATCTCTCCAGTATTCTTTTTCTTAGTAGCCAAATGCCTCTCCCTTTTCTGGCAATCGCACTCAGCCCTCATTATTGTGGAGTCAGGGATTCTGCCTTTAATATTACTACTAAAATGGCATGCAGGGGGCAATCTGATAAGAAATGATACAGATGCACCAAATGCCATTGGTATTCAGTCTTTAAACTCTTTCATTTTTTTCTAAGCCATTCCCTACACCAGTAAATAAAAGCCACAACAAAAAAAATACCTTTTTCTTACTAGATTGCCAGAGATCCCAAAATCTAGTCGATATCTGTTTCCAATTTGTCTTTGTGGAAAGGAGGCCAAATAGTTGCTTTTCTTCCTCCTTGCAGAATGAAGCCAGAATGTAGTCTAACCTGGGTGCACCCACCCACACTCACCAGTGCATGCATTCTAGTCATGACTCAAGTTAATAAATTTGATTAGCTCGTAGAGTACTCCAAGCCAGCAGCACACAAGGCAGGTTCAACCAATACCTTTGCTTCACTCACTGCTCTCAGTAGACCACCAAGGCGCTAGTTTGTATTTTTAAACCTGGGTTAAATTGTGGCATAACCACAAACCATTGTATGCGATTAACAGTGGGGTTCCAATGACTGACTGACAAACAAAATCTTAGCACACTGAGTCTGCTTCTCCCAGTAGTAAACAGATGTTATTAATGAAATGATTCTAACAGGCTACACAAGTGGAAGATTTTTTCTTGATTGACAGACTATGCTTAAGAGGCCAAATAAAAAGGGCATGAAGAGTACGCTTGTATTTTTGACTTTGTGAAGGAAAAACATGAAATTATTGCAATAGTTTCTCTATTCTGTTATAACCTAATGGAATGCTCTTCTGGCCAGTCACTGAGCAATGCATTACCTTGATACTCTCAACAGAACGGACTAGCATTTTTAAAAATCACTGCTCTCCGAGCTCTACTGCTCCTTTTCCACTGCTGACCCACTCTGTCATCACTGACATAGCTTAATAGCAGAACAGCTGACTGGGGGAAAAAAAGATGTCAACATGCATGTGGCATGAGATCATGACACCCTCAGTTAAAACTGCTGCAAACTGGCACTGTTTAATTGCCAGCTGCTTGAGACAATGCTCACTAAGCTAGACTAGGTATTACGCAGCAAGATGAAGCAGACAGGCTTGCTATTTCATGGACCATACAGTTACTACTCTTCAGAAGAAATAGCAATGACCAAAAAACAGGATGAGAATTTCACTGCACTTTTTTTGTTTCCACAAGGAGCGGATGAACTATACATCCAACAAATCATACCAAAACTGTCATCATAACTGTCAAGGCCCCTAAATTGGACCTACAGCGTTCTGGCATAGGATTTAGTTACACATTCAGTAGCTGTATTCTTCAGGCTACTAAGCAGTCTCCACTACTTCATCCTCTGCCTTGGCAGTGCGTATGCGCTTCTACAGTGCCATTTGCTGGGCTGGTGGAGGACAGAGAGAAGGAGCAGGGGTTTCTGTTAGTGCTATTGTCAGAAGATAAAAATGTAAGTTGAACTCTAGTCTCAATTTGATGAAACAGCCTCAATTTATGGGCATTTCACCCATGCAGATTATCATTACACCCAGCAATTCTACTAGCCAGTAAAGAGTAAAACGCATATACACTCTCATGGTAAACTTCCTTCTGTTCTCAAAAAGGTTTGCAATACTTGTCTTACACAGCTTGTCATGCCAGTGAATACAGTCAACACAAACCACTATCATTACCACACATGATTGGTCTCCAGAGCTGCAAGGAGAGGATGAGATGAAACACTTGACTTTTGGGAAAGGTTCTCACCAGAGGACAGAAAAGCAATATTTTATACTGAGTACATTCAGTACTCTCCTACCATCACTATCTCATGCCATTTTTTTATATTGAATACAGCATCGACTAAAATGTCAATATTAATATTTCCAGTTTGTCCTTATTACAATAAATTGTTCTGTTGAATCACCTACATCTGAATGGCAATTTTGCTGGACAAAATAGTCAGTTTTCATGTGATTCACTCTTTCATTTCAAAGAAACAAGATGTGAATGCTGAAGGAAATTTTCTTCCATGTAAATGCTCAGAGTATGTGTTAGAGCAAGCCGAAACAGTAGTCAGTGCTAGATGTACAGCACACTGAACTCCCTGACCTGGTATGGTCAGGCTAGAAAAGGATTTGGTTGGTTACTTCATTTATCATGGACCTCCTTCTTAGAGACAGATCTCACATCTCCCAACTCTGCAGTCTTCTTGGCAGAGGAGTAAATTTATGGCTGGGAGGGAACAGAAACTTAGCAAAGGAAGGACTGGAGAAATGAAACAGCAGTGGTGCAGTCAGACAGGATCATCTCTTAGAGTATATATCTGTCTTCTAAAGGTCCACAAGGGATGGTGTAGATTCCCTTCAAACAACTAATGCAGATTTTCCTGGATGGTTCCTGTAGTCTGATATCCACTGCATGTTTATGCACCCACTCTTGTCCTTATTCCTTCCTGTTCATGTGGGAACGAAATTCTTCTTCCTTTTAGGAGTAACCAAACACAGAAAGCCAGTTGTCCCAATACTGCTGTTCATCACTACCTCCTTTTTGTGGCTAAGTAGTAGCCACACACTTAACTTAGAGGTTCTCCTCAGATTCTGCTCCTGAGGATCTCTCTTCCTAAGAAAAGAATATTTTTTCTTCAAATGGAACTCTAAGGAAAGAGCTAAATTGCTTCTTGCCTGCTAAGTTAGTATTGCAGTATCTTCTGTTTCCCTCATTAATAGCAGAGTGTCAAACAAGACTCCCCTGCCTTCCACAGAGAAGAGAAGGAATGGCAAAACAGTAGAAAATGCTCCAGCTGTAAACTGCTTTAAGTACTAGACTTAAGCAAGAATTTTGGTCAAGGCACTTCTGAATCACTCATGCAATAGAGAATTCTAAAGCAGTGTGATACCATAATATTAAGCCTTAGAAATTAACAAGGACCTACTTTCAACCTTAAACTTGTTGAAAGCAGTTTCAATAGGACTAATGGCTTAAATGGCTTAAATGAAATGGTATAAATGTTGATACTAATTTTCATTATTATATATGAGGAATCATGCTAAAGGTAATCTGAGATACTGTTAACCAGGGATTCCTGCCTCTCAAAGACCAAGGAGTGAGAATATGAAGTCTGAGTTTTATTGCTCCAGCTTGGCAGGCTGTGATGAGGCTTGGTTCTCAAATCATAAAGCACAGGCACACCCTGCTGTCAATTAGACTCACTGGTATTCTGTGGCAGCAGCATTGGGCCCCTGGGATGTTATATAGCTTGTTTTTCTATGTAAACAGAATGGAGTAATCCAGGCAGTGAAAGACACAGATGAGCAGGTAATTTGCAGCATACTATGCAAAAGAATAAAAGTCTGTGAATGAGAGTCAGAGAATAAACAGTAACAACATCCCTGGGATATAATATCCACTGGTCTGGGGTCGTCAAAAATATACACAAAAGAAAGCTAAGGGACTAATTAAAATAAAAGATATCCAATTCTTTTGCTTCCGTGGATAGAGCAAGAGAAGAACTCAGTGTAGGGGAAAAAAAAGAACTGTTAGTAATTCACTTTAGTTTTAGCACATATCAAATACAGCTTCCAGATGGATGTCTTTTAATATAGCACCTATTTTGAGACCTGTCCCAAATCTCAATCAATTCACCAAAAATTTTTGCCCTCCCTTGTTTCCAGTAAGCTTTGAATCAGGTTATAAACCCAAATATTCATTTTATACCTATACATTTACCTATTTCATGGAACTAAAATGTAAGATAATGTCCTTAGACACATTTTTAATTGGTGCTGCTTAGGCACCCTTTGTTTGAAAATGCAGTTCCATGTTGTATCAAAAAAAATCTCTCTATTTGTGACACCAACATAAACTTGTACAAAATTGGGACTGCAACAGTTTTAAGAACGTGCTCCTGACTCTGCCTTCCTCTCCTTTTGCACACACAGAAGTGAGATATGCGCGAGGTTTAAAATCTATCAGAGTTCATTGATCAAAGAAAATGTATAAATCCATGTTTATTAACAATGTTTGTGTTTAACTAAAACTTTCCAGAGCACACAAACATCAAAATATTTCCCTTGGTCCCTTGGTTCTCACAGTTTATGGCATTCAGCATAGAGTATGCCTTCTCACCCTCTCATTTATAAATAGTGCTTCCTGTATTGTAGCTTTTTATTAACAGTTTTACAAGAGCACATCACTCTCTCTTTGAAATTTCTCGATAACACTGGAAAAATTGCACAGTTTAATGTTTTGAGCGCAGGCTTGAGAACCGGGACTTCTGGTTTCTATTCCTCTCTCTGTCAGCACTTTGCTGTGTGACCGTGGCCAAGTAACTCATATGTTCTACTCTTTGTTCTGCTGCATCTGCCATTTTTCAGATCCTCTGTCCATCCTAATTCTGGATAGAGGCATGCAGTTTTCTGGAGTTTTCTCTCACAACCTACAGTAGAATGGAAACTACTGAAAGTAGGGATAAAAAAGATACTCCCTGTCCTGATGGATGCTTTGTAATGAAAAGACCAGAATTTGCATGTGAAATAAAACCCAAGCAGCAATGTGAACAGCTGTATGTGCAGTCCAATGCACCCAGGAAGGAGCAGCTGAGCACTCTAGAAAAAATGTGGGAAGAGGCGATGTGGATATGCAAAGAAATTCTGGCTCCTATCACTTTGTTTCCTCTCAATAGTCAGGAAGTCAGTAAACAGCAGCCCATGATTACGCAGTTGCTGCTGATCACTTGGCATGGTCTAGAATGGAAGATGCACTTGAACTGCTTGGTAATTACAGGCAGCTCTACAGCAACAGCTTGGACATCCTTCTGATAGCATTAAAATTGCTTGCTAGGAGTTACCATCAGCGTTCAAGTTTTCTGTTTCTCACTCTCATTCCTTCCTATCAGAATGAAAATGTCACCTCCTCATTTGAGAAGGCCATTGAAAAATCAGTTGGTATGGAGCAGGCATCTTTCAAGGACTTTTTGTATCTTTCAGTAAGGAGATCTTGAGGCCTCTATAAGCCTAAATACTATGGTAAAAGAACTGAAACCTCCTCTTCTGCTAAAAGCACCTCACATTTTATATAGAGATTAATGGGGAGGTAGTGCACACACAGATTCAAATGTAACTATTTTTTTTTAGTTCACACACAGACAGCATAAAAAATAGACTATTTTTTGACAGTGTGTGCAATGGATCTGCCAAACTGAATTTAAATTCAGCTCCAAAACAGAATTATATCCCATCAAGTGATGTGATATATGTTTAATTTTCTGGCTCACTACTACACTTTCTGTGAGAAAACATAAACCTAGTATCTTTCCAGACTCTATTATTCACATATTCTGAAACTGTGTGGTATTAATTAATCAGAAAGGAAGCCAGAATTCTTATATGAAATATCTTTCCATTTTAATCCTAATTAAAACAAGTTGAGCCCCAAAATTGTAAGAACTGATCACAATCACTAATTGCAAAGCAGGAAATATATTTACCAGGAAGATGCCCACTAATTCACTTTAAATTTTAGTCCTTTTTTTGCCTGAATGAATAATGGAAAGGTAGTAAATAATTCATCTTCTATACATCAAATTGAAAAATTCAAATTTTGATCATTCTTATTTACTATTGCACTGGGAATAAATTTAATAATTTATTTCACTTAATTTAGTCCAGTTAATTTATAGTTAGAGAATTGATTGCATTACTTTAAAGTCATCCAGAACATAACCTTCCTGTGCTGGCACCATACAGCCCTTGCTATTTCCAGAAGGGAAGTACTGCTAGCAAAGCTGTCCTTGTTTGAACATATAGCCCATATTTTTCACTAATGTGTGCATATATTTATATTCCTCAGCTGGTGCACTTTGATGAGATAATTGTTCATATTATTTAACTTTTTCAATAGCTGACAGGACATCCTGGTCCAAAGGATGCATTGCAACAAAAAAAAAGCATCCTCTATATGACATTTGCAGTTCTGAAACTGCCCAGTGTCAGGTCTAAAGTGATTAGGTAATTTACTATAATATGTCAACATCTGAAATTGCAAACATTCATCAATAATTATTGCCTAGACAAGAAACCTATTTCCAAGGTACAAAATTGCAAACTCTTGTCAAAACCATAAGCTGAGCAAGATCCATGTTTGTGAAACCTGAGCCAACTAAAAGCATAGGAGCAGAGGAATACAGCTTCAGAGAAATATTATAGTTGGCTCCTATGATATGTACCTTCATTTTTTTTCACTAGAAAAATAAAATTTTTATTAGCACAGGAAATAAAAGCTAATGACAAACCTGTCAGCCAACTGACTGCTAACGCAGCTTAAATCTTCAGTAAACACGAGTGCTCATAAGCATGGAAGGACTGCTTTCTTAGGAAACATCGATTTTAATTTCTACATGAAATATCTAATAGACATATCTACATTGGTTTGGGGCACAAAACTCTTGGCAGACTGGTGGAGATTTACTTGGTGGTGAGGACAGAGAAATAGTGATGTTTTTCCATCTTGTGCTACTGCTCTCCTATACTTCTTCCCACCTCTAACCCTTCCTCAGTAAGCTCCCCAGCTCCCTGCTGAGGACATTTCATATGACAGGCTCCCCTCTTAAATATTACATTCCATTCCTTCTTCCAGCTCCTTCTGAGAAGACCCAGTGATTTGGACAGAGTGAATAGCAAAGGAGAAACAATCCAGGAATATCTGGGGGAGGATACGGGAACAGAAAGACAAAAAAATGAGTCACTGCATTTCCTGTGCCATCTGGCAAAATTTCTTTGGGGATGTTAATAGGGAGGGACCTGGTGAAGACCTATTTGCAGATGAGTTCTGGGAAGTAACTTCTTTTCCGTATTTTCCTCTTCCAGTGTTGAGGTTTTCTATTCACTGCCTGTATTCTATTCACTGACTATGTTTTAGCCCAACAGAAAAAACAGTTCTGCCAGAGCTCTCTATATACCTCTTGGGCTCAGGATATGTATTTACTGTGTACTCCAGAGGAACCCAACTGTACAGACAGATGTTTGTTTTGCCTTCTACAGAGCCTATCTCAAAAAACTAGAGCCATAGGAATCTTCTGTTTATTTACATAAGAAATTGGTGTTTCTAGATTTTAATTCTTGCCTTCCTCCTTCATTTATATATCATAGCTTGAGATTCATATACATTTGAATTGCTGTGAACACAGCAACTCAGAACTCCTCAAAATACAATTAAACACAAGATGAATAATTTTTTTTTCAGCCAAAATCTGCAGGAATTAAGACTCAAAGAGTGACAGTAAAGTCACTGACCCCTGACCACAGAGGAAGTTAAAACCAAAAGTGCTAGAATACTATTATTTTGCTTCCAAATCTATCAAAATAGTAAACATGTTTCTAGTAAGAGAGAACCACAGAAAACTGAAGGATGCTGATATTAAAAAGTTGGTTGAAGCCTTTAAAAAAATCACTTGGTCAAATATTTTTTATCCCTGAAAGACTTTGCAGAAAATCAGTTCATAATTTGCCACTTCAAGACTATTCTAAAGGGGTTATAAGTTGCCACAGATAATGTACTCTTCTTTGACTAAAATAGAGAAGGAAATCCAGATACATCTACTGTAGGAATGTGCCCAAAACCTAAAAATAATTGTGGATCCCCAATGGCCCACCCAGAGAGTCAAAAGTAGAGCAAATAAAATATTGCTTCCTAGACTACAGTAACTTTTGCACATTTTTGGTGCAATAGTCTAGGATCCTCTTAAAATAACCCAGGCTGTTCATTACAATAAATTGCTCTTAAGAAGTGTCAAAAGTCCCTTTTGTAGTGGGCTGGGTCTGGGGTGATTCTGTTGCTGGATTCCCTAACAGTTTTCTATGATCTTAGAAAATTACCCTACTTCTTTGTGACTCAGAGGAAGAGTTTGCAAGAATGCATTCCTGCCTTTTCAGAGTATCTAGTAATTTACACATGAAAATGGATTCTTCTTTCTATGTATTTCATGATGCATACATTTTATGTCAGAAATCCTACAATTTGGTAGATTAATAAAAATCTGAATCTCTTTGCCAATATTCCAATCCAATTATTTTAACATAACTATTTCTGTATTGTTCCACTGCTATTCTCTGTGGGATTAGAAACACAAGAAATACATGTGATTCAATAGGAATATTTGGGGGGTTTCGATTAGTACAGATTGTCCAACTAAAGCAAATTCTACTTATGGATACTAGGGATGTCAAAACATGGTAACATATGCATATGTACAATCAATAGTAACTGCAAACTGCTATGAAGTTTGTCTGACTGGTAGAGCTGTACAGACAAGAACTTATCATTCAACACAGGAGTTTATATTGCACCTAGCAATGGCAAAGCCAGCTGTACTCTCCCCTGCAGGAAATGTGCTCCTGAAAGTTATCTAGATTTTCTGTATGTTTTCAAAGCATTGACCAAAACAACATTCCCACTCTTTTGGACATGGGGAGTAGAACCTCACACCACTGAAGAAAATGTCAGTATTTCTTGTGAATTTAGTGGGTTCCTGGTATCCTTTAGGTACAAAAGATTTGTTCTTAAAATTTATTTTGGATGCCAATGCTTAAAAACACCTACTGGAAGCACATAACACTAAAGCTTCTTTATTAAAACAAATGAAAGAATTAAGAAATGTTATTTTACTCTACAGACTTTCAGAATACAGACTCCTTCTATAGAAAACATCAAGAACCAGAATTATGCTGAAGTTTTGAAGACCTGTTGTCATTTTGTTATTTGGAATCTGTATTCCATTGCAAGAATTAAAGACTTGTAGTACTGGGGATTGAGACAATGAACCGACTGCAATGGATGCGAGTAAAACTTCAACTCTTCATAAAGTTTAAATTGCATCAAGTATCCCCTCCTTGCCCTTTGATGTTTACTTTTAAATACCGAGGAGTGGGGTTTGACACTTCTTTTTGAAAGGAAGAAGTTGCTCTAGTCTCTGATTTTTTTTCTTCAGTAGTGTCTTGCCAGTTGTGCTAACTGCGCTACATGATGTAATAGAGAAAACAGACTCATTCCAGTCTGCTAAACTCATTTTCACTTTTCAGTGAAACAAGTTCTAACTAATTTTTAAAAAGGTGAAAAGCCTGTGCATTAACACACTAATACAGACTATGAGGTTTGCAGTCTAGAATTTAAAGTCTCCCATTGTAAAATCAACTAATATATTACATGCCATACAGATTAAGTTGATCCATAAGCCACCTTTGCTCCAGAGTCTGAGTGTTACCCTCCATGGAATGGAATTCTCAAATCTCTGCGGAGAAAGGTTCTTTTTACAGAGGAAGAAAATATTTCCTAATGAGAGTATTTACTGGAAATACTGTAAATTCATGCCATATAATAAAGATGACTGGTAAGTCCTTCAGTATCTTCAGGAAGGACAAAACCCAAAGCCAAACGGGCATCAAATTACTTCAAGGCTTTCCTTTTCCTGACCTGGATGAGAATTTGAGGTTTTATCATAAAGGGAGGAAACTGAAAATTGAACTGACTGGCTTGCAGTGGTTGAGAAAAGACATCAACATCTGTTTCTGGCCTTTTGCTGAAGAATCCCTTCAGATGGTCATTTGGATTGAAAATAAATTGTTTTTGTAGGTCCATTTCTTCCAAGCCTCTCCTGTGGGCCTGATGGTTTGTGTTCTAAATTCTTAGTTCATGTGGCAGAGATTCCTTGTATTATATGGCTAACATATTATCCATCTTGAAGAATATGAAGCAGGCTATGCCTTGGCATGTTTCTCTAAGTTTTCTTGTCTAGTTACAAGATCTTGTGAAAGCATGAAAATGGAATCCTAACAAATTTGCTATGATGAAGGAAAAAATATTTCTGCGCACCATATGTTTATACATACATAAAATGACATTTGTCACAAATGTCAGCTATGGCATTCTAGAAAGAAATCTAGTAGTTCTCTGCTGGCAAATTCTATTCCTTGACATGACAATTACTGTTTATGTCACATTACAGCCCTGCCTTAGCCATGTTTGACCGTAAGAGTCCTCAAAGTTAGTGCCTATGTGCAACTGGAATTATGTTCAAGTCCTGTCTCCAATGAACAGATACAAAAAATATTTCTGTGGTCTTATCCTCTTTATACAGGTTTTCTGAGACCTTCCTGAAAGCCTGAATAGGTCAACAGAACTGCAAAATGACAGTTTAAAAAGTTTGTTCCAAGAGGATTTTCAATCTCTTGCCTCAAAGTAAAATGAAACCATAAACCACAAACCTCACAGTGAGATTTCCATTCTGATGATCTGCCATGGAACTAAGTACTTTTTTAAGAGCAGAAAAATGTGAAGTAATCAGAACTTTAATTGGGTAGACAAAATTACAAATATATACCCATTCTGAAGCTGTAATTTGTTGTAAAATATTTTACCGTAATAAATGAAAGTTTCCAATTTCTTTACATCTCTGGAAGTAATAACACAAGAAGAAACAAAAAAATATGAAGTTTAGTTTATGACAAATAGATTATATTTCCATAATTCATCAACAGGAGCAATTCTATCAAAGCTGCTCTCTCTGACCACCTGTGTAATTTTTCAGAACACTATTAATATGGGGTAACTACACACAAGAAACTACTCATGGAATAAGCACCATTTTAATGTAGTTTAACTTAATATAGGATGAATGAAACTACTATTTCTTTCTCTTTTTTATCTCCAGACTGATAATATTTACATATTTACAGGATAATACTTACAGTTTCATGATCTTATTTCCCATGAAAGAAGAGCAAGGGTTTTCTTTATTTTTATGACAGTATCAAAACCCCAGAAGACCAATGGAAAGCATTAGCATTTTGCTTAGAGTGCCTTCTGGTGTTCAGACTGAGATAGGGGGTTGAATGCTTTTAGAAGGGCATAATGACAGCTGAGGTACTACTATTGCAAACTATAAGAGTGTGAAAAGGCTGCCAGTGACTGTCAGTGACCACTACCTGGTCTTGCATGTTTTTGAGAAGGAAGTTCAGCAGATCACTGTTATCGGCTGCTTGGGAGCAGCACCCATCTCAGCATACCCTTAATTGGCCTCCCTGCTGACTGTCAACCTTCTGACAGGCTTGTTGCCTATTCCACAGCAGAGCTCCATGCAATCAAACTGCTCTCCTATAGAGTGTACAACCTCCTTTCTTTGCCATTTTGTAGGATAGAAATGTGTGCTTCAGTTCACTTCAAGCACTTTAATTTTTATTTTCTGGCTGTGTGTTTGTTTCATTAGAAAACTGCATATTCTTTAACTGTATCAAAGGTCATTAATAGAATTTTCATTAAAAATGTGGAAAATATTGGTAACTCTAGTAGGTCTCAACTGACCACCACCGGAGTTGGGGCTGTTCAGCCTGGAGAAGAGAAGGCTGTGTGGAGACCTCATAGAAGCATTCCAGTATCTGAAAGGGTCCGATAGGGATGCTGGGGAGGGACTTTTCATCATCACTGTCAGTGTTCAAGGCCAGGCTGGACATAGCCTCGGGAGGCACGGTTTAGTGGGAGGAGTCCCTGCCCATAGCAGGGGGGTTGGAACTAGATGATCTTAAGGTCCTTTCCAACCTTAACTATTCTATGATTCTATGATTATTTTCAGAAGCATATGCATTAGATTTGTTAGGAAAGTCCAGTTATAGTGTGCTGAAAGATGGGCCTCTGAAATGTCTTTAGATAAAGGCAAGAAATTCCAAGTAGCACAGTTCATTCAGAAGTTAAGGTTGAAATGGATGTAAAAAGCTCTGGTTTTACAGTATCAATAGCATTTAGAAATGCAACCAAATTCTGAGTGCTGTAAGCCATAGCAGTACAGTAAAACACAAAAATATAATAAATATACTATCTTTTTGTTATTTAACTTCAGCTATACACAGACTTCAAAGTGCCAGCTGAAGAAGATTCAAAGCTTTAGTCTGATTTCTAGTCAAAGTATAAATACAGCCAAACTGGCTTTACAAAAATTGTTTTATTTACATTGAGTAAAACTGTTTCTTTTGGAATCTAATCTTAATTTCATTGCACCAAATATAAAAAACAGTTACAACTTACTGAGAGGTGGTCTCTTCCTTTGCCAGGTAGAAAAATAAGAAAAAGTATTTCACTCAACTGAACAGTTTAAATGTATAATTTTAAAATGCTAAGATAATGCTTACAGAAATCAGTATTGTTCTTATGGTCTGAGAACATATACCTCAAGAAACTCTTCTGATGTGCAGAAAATCAGCCAAGAGCTCTTGTAACAAACATTATTTACAGCGTGAATCAAAACATGGGCAATCTGGATGATGAAGTTACCTGAAGTTCTGTATTAGGAAGTCCAAAAAGAAGAGACAGTGTCTACAGACATTTACAAATAGGCAAAATAATTATTTAGGTTAGAAATAGGACTGTTTTAGGTAAAAAAAGGCTCACAAATTACTTCAGAATTTATGAACGAGGTCTTCTCCTGAAATTATATACTTATTGGTAAAATATCAAACCCCAAAATATAGCCTTCAAAAGCTTAGAGAAACATTTTGTATTTCAGTAGAAATCAAATTTTACATTAGAAAATCATAATCCTAGTAAAATAACTTCTTAATTATTGCTAAGAATTCTGAGGACACTTCTTGCACTCATGAGACCTTAGTACACAGCTTAACTACCTATTTTACAGATACTTAGTATGGGATTCTAAATGAAATGATTGTATTATGCTTCTGTAACAAGAAATCAGTTCTTTTGACAAAGGATGATTTATTTCTTTCTTTTAATGATTCAAATGACTTTTTCATTTGGATTTCTATACACTGGCCACCATCTTCATTCAAGACTTGGAACAGTTGGCAGCGCATAATGCAGCTCTTCGCCATGCCTGCTTGAACAAAGCAGGATGATGCTTTTAATGCAAGTATGACACAATGGACAAAATGAAAAGGTGAGTTACCAGACCATAAATGAAAAATGAAAGGAATATTTCTTAAGTTTTACTAATGTCTCAAGAAGCCATCTGTAACCAGTAAAGCATCACCATCTTTAACATCTACTAATGCTGTTACAAAAGTTTACACAGAGTGGTCATTTCTAATGGCCAAATATAACATTTTTTCCCACCTTACACCAACTTCACAGTAAAAGATTCTGGTTAAGAAAGTGTGCTGCAGAGGCTGTGAAGAATTCCTTATAAAACCATAAAGATGATATTTAGCACTAGATTTTCACATCTTAAGTTGTATGCTAAATGCACAGGCAACAATTACATTTGCCTGGCACTTTTTATTGGTAAATATCCTAGAGCCATTTGGTGGGGTTTTTGTACAGTCAGAAAAAGTATGTTAGCATTTTCTGATTATACATTTTCTATAAGACACAAGTTCCTTTTTAATATGAGCATTTGAAACACAAAAATAACCCAAAAATGAATAAAATCAGAAGATGCTACAAATATGTTAGATCACTCAAGATCTGCAATTACAAAACTTCATTTTTGACTGCATCTAACTCTCTAATGGACTGTAATTCTTCATCTGCTGGAACTTGAGGAACTAAAATTTCCAGTGAGGTTTTTACTATACCTGATTGTGATTGGTATTTACTTTATGGTTGCCAGCATTTCTCATGAAAACAGCTGAATTTTCCAGATGTTTCTTCAGTAGAGAGACACTTCTGCTTTCCAATATCAACTCTTTCCTAAATACTTCCTCTTTTCTTTCACAAGACACTGTCAAACATCACAGTTATCACTATTCTTCCAGTTTTACATTTTACATTTACACTACTGAGTTAATTTAGCAAAATCCATGAAGTAATTCAAACATGGCAAGTTCTGCTCCAGTTGTGAGTCTGTGTTGTGCTGTACCTGAACTAATGACGTCTTCTTTCAGCACTCTTCATGAAGCAACCAAGTATATCTCATTAGTTTCGTAATCTAACTTAGAACACTATGGGGTATTGAGACAAAGTATTTCCAAGTTTTGATCATTAAGAATCCTGTAACTTGCATCAACATTCCAGTACAATTTTCAAGTGTCTGCTAAACTTGCTCTTGAGCATATCACCTCCTGGAAAGTAACACGGCAAATCCTACTATTAAGAGCAAAATGCCTTATAGTTAAAAAGGCAAAAAATCCAGCTACTTAATTAATAAAGCATATAAGGCATTAATATCTGATATAATCATTATCTGAAGTATACAAAACAATGTCTTTTATTTACATATCTGTCAAACCCAGAAATACAGCAGTGTGAGCCAATTCAATTTTTTTGCACTAAATTACATAGGGCATGGAGACAGAATGGAAAAGAATAAAAATTCAAAATGTCATTAAATATTAATTAGAGCATTATGAGAAAATTGTTCCATCAGTAATTTGCCTGCTGTTGATCATCACCACAATAGTGATAATAATTTGAAGGTAAAACTGAGAGAAACTCAATTGTTGGGCTGCTGAACATAACCGTAATGAAAAGTATTGAAAGACAGCCAGTGGATGAATGGGACCTAGACTGTTACATCTGAGGTAATTCTTAAGAATCCATTTATAGCCTTTGGAGAAATATCACTACTACTAAGACATGAGACATCTCATTCCAAGGTTACACATGTTAGATGAATCACACCCAAGAAAAGCCTATATATTTCCATTGATTTTATAAAGGAGCTTTGAATGACTAGTTCATATGTTGGTCCTGTACTGCTTATGTCTAGATAACCATAGTGAATCCTGCCCAGGATACTTGAACTAGAGCTACTGGAGGACAGAAAGTAATATGACGATTTAAGCCTCCTCACACTTTGTGAAGAAGTAGGAACAGAGCTTGGATCTGAGAAGTTTGCGAACGTATTTAATTTTTTTTGTGCTTAATTGAACCAAACCACAGAAATTTGAGGCTTGCCCTTCATGAAGCTGGCAGATTAATATTTCTTGGCACTCCATTTTTGTGATGATGTCAGATTGATTATATTATTTTAATCAAAATTTGAATGTATATGACATTTTGTTTATGCCAGTCCTTTTTCTGTTCTCCATGTGTATAAACAGATACACCCATGCTAAACAACTACAATTTGTGTCACAGACACAGATGTGGAAGCAGTATGGAGATTTATACATTGCCAAAAATAATCTTCCACCTATTGTCTTGCACAACAGCATTTCAGAAGGCTGTACACCACATATGCTGCAGCAACCTACTACTAACATCAAGAAAAGCTAGCATTTTGCAGGATTTGATTGCACAACAAAGATGGCACACCTACAAGTTCTACAATGAATGTAAAACTAAACATATTTTAACAAAGTTTCACCCATTCCAAGTATTTGAATTTTATCAGAATTTCATAGTGTTGAAGAACATTGTTTGACCTAGTTTAATGCTTTCCATACAGTAAGACCAAACTTCATCTTAATGTGTTTAGTGCTGTTACTGTAATTGGACTTTGCAACAAAGCAGTTATTTGTGGTGTTTTCCCACAAGTACATGGGCTATTTAAAAATTCTTATTTCAGAAAAAGCTTTTT
This sequence comes from Forpus xanthops, assembly GCA_032466535.1. Lineage (NCBI taxonomy): Eukaryota > Metazoa > Chordata > Aves > Psittaciformes > Psittacidae > Forpus > Forpus xanthops. The sequence continues at coordinate 37,403 of JASSUY010034797.1, forward strand.
TTAAAAAAAACCTAGAGCTTGCAATCTACAAAGATGAAGTTTTCACTGAAAATACTTTTATTAAATTGAACAGCAGCTTCCTTACTCATTGGTTCTTTGGTGTGCCTTTAACAAAAGAGGTGCCTGCACTGCAGCCAAAGTCATGATGGTGGTATGTTTAAGCACTCCTGAGCTAGCCCTAATCTTGCCAATAGCACAGTAAATGTAGTGGCAAAGATTTCAACACAGCCTGCATAACCCCATGAGAATGCAGTACTCATGCCAGCTGAATTAATGCTAGCTGGGAAACATCTCTGCTGCAGGCACACTTCTGATTGCTTTGCAGATGTAAGTCACCCTGCTTGATTTTGTGTATCTATCTAGGACTGAGTCAAACTTTCCTCATGCTACCAAGACTTATGCTGGCAAGCTTTCTTTCTGTGTACAGTGAGTCAATATACTCTGACTCTGTTTTCAAGATTCTAGAAAGACAAGGCTGGAAAAGCATTATAAATCATTCCATATTGGAAATAATTACTTACATTTGAATTCTGAAATCCTTATTTGAACAAAACTCACATAGACCTTAGTGGGAGTTCAGCTCAGTTAATGACTGAAGTACTTGGCCCTTAATTCCTTTTTCTGCCCTGCTATCAGATGTATTATTATTATGAGAAACATCTGTGATAATACTTTACACTTCCATAGACCCTGACATCTGGAAGCTTCAACGGACTCTGAAAATACTATTAGGTATTTTTATGTTGCTAAGGATATTAAATAATTTGCCAAAGCCAGAGATACACTGTTTATGCTTTATGCAGCTCTTTAAAAATTAAATGAGGTTGTGTTGTGGTTTAAGCCCAGCTGTAACTCAAGCAGTCGCTCTCTCACTCCCCCCACCCCTTCCTCCCCCACCCCACTCCAGGAGGGATGGGGAGGAAAATTGAAAGAATGCAACTCCCACAGGTTGAGATAAGAACAGTTCAGTAACTAAAGTATAACACAAACCACTACTGCTACCACCAATAATAATAATGACAAGGGAAACAACAAGGGAAAAGAATACAACCACTCACCACTGATACCCAGCCTGACCAAGCAGTGAACCCTCCTCTTCAGAGTCCCTGCCCTTAGTTTTTACATCCTGGGCATGACATGCTTTGGCTAGTTTGGGTCAGGTGTCCTGTCTCTGCTTCCTCCTGGCTTCCCCCCTCCTTGGCAGAGCCCAAGGCTCAGAAGGTCCTTGGTCAGACCAAACATTCTAAGCAGTAACTAAAAACATTGGAGTTATCAGCACTGTTCCCAGGCCAAAAGTAAAAAACAGAGCACTGCACCAGCTACAAAGAAGGAGAAAAATGCCTGCTGCTGCTGAACCCATGACACCTAATAAGACTCTTTCAGAGTAAAGACCCAGAAATAAGTTGGCTTCTCAAAATAACTTTTCTCATTGTCTTCTTCACTTTTTTCCTTCTGGACTGCAAGACCTAAGTTACCCAGCATGACAGAAAATCACTTCAGAAATGTGGTTCTGAATTTGCCACTCATGATTCAATTGGCTGAAATGGTTTAAGCCATCCAAGTGGATCTTCTAGCAGATGAAACAACGATAAGCTAATTTAGTGCCACTTAAACCATTTCTGCAGACTCACTATTCCTGATACAATACAGGCAGATAAGCAAATTAAGACTTTCACTTTCACAAGACCCAGAGGATATTCTATTCTTCTGTTGTTGTTGTTTTTGTAGCTGTCATAAAAACATTTTCCTCCCAAAATATGGAGGTGTCTCTCTACTCCTCAAAATCAAAAGAGAAGCCATCACCTGCTGCAGCAGATACCTGTGACAGAGTATAACCTTTCCTTCATTAAGATGGTGAGAAGTCATCAATTACAAAACTTCAGGGCACACAGCATCCAGAATCCTGACAATGTCTCATTTGCTTTGCTAAATAACTCCCACACTTGGACTGAAAGAACTGAGTCCGTAAAGAGAGAGTCACTGCTTCTGGCTCACCTTCAAAGGTACTGATTAGAAGGCACCAAATTAATAGAAGCTAGAGCTGTAGCATTTCATTTGCACTGAAGCTGTCAATGACTGTACTTAATTTCTGTCGAGGCATTTAAGAGTAGGAGCACGAATAGAATCTGACAAGCCAAAAAGAACCCTGAAGCCTGGATCAAGGTTTGGAGGGATCTGCTGACTTTTATTCTGCAAAGAAAGATCAATTGAAGATGTCACATGATAGGTGCCTTTAGGAGACTGGCTGCTTTGTGAACTGAATGTATATGGACAAGTACCCAGACTGAAGTGCCAGATCAAAATTATGGAGTAAGAACAGCAGGCTGTGCTACTCATGTTGATACCAACCAAAGGAAAACTGCAATCTGTATGACTTCTAATAACTCATTTGCTAGAAGCTAGGAAGTTGCCTAAGTAGCTGAAGGCACAAATTCCTAGAGAAAAAAAAAAAAAAAGGAAAACTACCTAATAGGACTCCAGGAGAGAGGTGAAATGTAGACTTATACATCTTAACAGAAATAATAAAGGTGTAGGCACAGCTGTCAGAGGAACATCCCACAGCCAGCTGTGGCTGAAGGCTCAGATAAAATTGGTGGCAAATCAGAAGAAATGCCTAGGCCACCATGCAACATAAGCAGTTCCTCATATGAAGCATATGTTTTTAAAATTCAAAGGAAATAGACATTTATTTGGTGAAGTAATAGGCCCAAGCTTTCCTTGGCCTCTGCCTTCTCATCAGATTGTATCTCAGCTAGAAGGAAATTCAAAGGTAGGTTTCACGAGACTCTCTGCACTCCTCATACCCTTGAGGATGAAAATTCAAAGACTGCAGAGAATAAGATGACATTAGAGAAACTGGCTTTGCAAGGCTGTGCACGGCAGCTTGATCTCTTACCCTAGTCACTGAGCTGTAAGACACCCTTTTTGGTGGCTGGAAGAAAAGGCAGGGTTGGCCACCACCCAAATCCTCAAAGCCACTCAGACCTGAGGCAGATCTAACAGATTTACCTCTTCTGCCTTTCATAATGGGATTCAGATCCCTAAGCATTTTCCAAAGACAAGCTTCTCTCTGAGACAATAAAGACTTCTACTATGACCATTTGATAAAGGTATAACTTCCTAACTTCTATGAGGCAGTTTGAGAAATACATCAAGGAAACCATGAAAGGGATAAAAAGTTTTTTTTTAAAAAAGGACAAAAAAAAAAAAAAAAAAAAAGGAAGATTCAAAACAATACAGAAAAATCTTTATAGGATAAATGCAAGGCCAAGAAAGAATAGAACATGTTTTAAACTTAAGCTGCATTTAGCAGGTTCCCCCTTTTACCATGTGTTCTGTCCACTGCACAGGCATGGGCATAGATGCACCAGATGGGTAATGCTAAAGTAAAAAAGCTCATTCACACCCACAACAGGAAGATACACAAGGAAAATCACCCACAAGAACAGTAATAATTTGAATGTGGCTGCAATCATATGAACAGTTATATAAAAAGCAAATTTGTATAGACCTCTAAATATGGCTAGCAAATCATATTCTGAATAGCAGTAGCATCAAGATAAAAATGATCTCATCCCTATCAACAACAGGAATGATATGTGAGTTGATAAAGCACCTAACACTCAGTGGAAGACAATTTCTACTGATTCAGAAATTGACTTCAGAGATCAGAAAGAATGCATACTGTCCAAAGAAGGAAGCCCTTATATTCCCTCATTTTGAAGGAGACAACAGTCAATAAATAGTGCAACAAATTAGAGGGATAGTCTAAAGCCAAGAAGATGTCAATAAAATAGAAAAAGAGCAGAGGAAGGTCTTTCTGTAATTATGGATAATATTTTGTGCTATCAAACTAAACTGCATATGTGCAAAGCAAAACAAGGCAGAAAGAGTGAGATCTAAATTTAAAAAATGCAATTGTTTCTGCCAACACCCCTATTCATAACTGAACAGCCACAAGATTCACCTTCAAAAAATCACTTGTGGGTTCACAGAACTGAAAGGTGCTACACAGGTACTTTGCAGATACAAAAATTTTACTTGTTTTAGTATCTGTGGTGGGTAACATTAACAGAATCTGTTAATGTAAAAGAAAGTTATGGATGGCATAGCCTTGGGTGACATGGTTTAGTGGGAGGTGTCCTTGCCCACAGCAGAGGGGTTGGAACTAGGTGATCTTAAGGTCCTTTCCAACTCTAACTATTCTATGATTCTATGGTTCTATGAATTTCAGAATTTGCCTCTCAATAAATTACAGTTGGTTTTAAAACCTTCCACATATGCAGCTATATGACTATCTTTTAGCTTATGTCAACATTATTTTCCACAATTACTACTTAGTAAGCCTTGGGTCAAATTTTCCTTTCACTTACACCAGTAAAATGAGACTTGAGTAAAGTTTCTTTTGCTGCCGCCAAGACTAGAATTTAGCTCCAGTCTTTTCATTAAGTGCTGTGTTTTAAAAAAAAAAAGGACAGCATGTCAGATCACATCAATGTAACTACCTCTGACAGAGCTGTAGTCATTTGCACAAAATCAGAACCTAGCCTACTATCACAGATTAATTGTGAATTTCTAAGTAATACAATCAGAAGAGAATAAATTTCCTTCTACTGCTACCTCTACCATCTTGAATAGGATTTCCCTCCCATCTTTCTAACGTAGCTTTAAATAATCTTTTTTGCTACATATGATGCATTAGTTCCCTGAAATATCCCAGCAAATGTCACAGTATAGCACAAGAGCTGAAAGTCCTATATTAAAGTTAGAGTGATCATACTGCCTGAGAACTTAGATTTTCTTTTAAAGGAAAGGAAATAATATTTGGATACTCAATGAAATAGAAGATTTATTTATATGAAATTAATATACACACATAGACTATTGACACATGTATGTACTTTTGTACACGTTTCAACAAGAACTTTACACTTGATTAGAATATAGCCTTTTTAGTACTGAAATATACCAGTTTATGTGTGCCATAATATAAATTTCTGCACCTCATTTCTCTGCGCACATTTGGAAACACCTCTATGAAATTCATACATAAGGGATACAAATGCTTTGTTTCCGTTTGATCTTTTAAGCTTTCATAACCATATACATATAGTAGATACAAACCCGCTTTATTTCTTCTCTTGAAAATCTCCTTAATTCCATTGTCATTCCTCATTGTTGTACCCAAATCTCCTTATCCCATTCGGACACAGCTCAAAAATGCATGCCCATATTCATACAGAAACATAGCCTGGTATATGATGGCTTTGGAAATTAGTGTGTTAGGCAGCTCTAGGCAAGCACAGCTAAGCACGTTGTCTGTGAACTTTCATAGTGGCAGCACTGACAAAGCTTCATGAGCTACACAGGAGTGTCTAGTGTCTCCTTACCATCCCTGTCCCTGATGCAGAGGGCAGTTCCCAGCCAGTCTTTTCATGCCTGTTGCCGTCTCCTTGCTATCAATTCCACTTCTTTTTCAAGCCCTGCTGCCCATCAAGCTGCAGCTTGTTTAGGGGTTGTTTTCTGCTGACTGGCTCATGCTGGCGATTGCCTCAAGGAGTCAGAGTGAGCCAAAGATGTTCAGGTTGAATCTCTCTTCTCTACTTAGGCATCTGCTTTTGCAAAATTTATAGAAACCTCCAGTTCTCAAGGTTTCCAGTCCTCAACCAAAACACTCAATGGCTGGACAGACTACTCCATTAGCCCACTATTAACAGCAGGCTAACAGAAAGCATCCTTAGGAAATAAAACTAAAACTAGAAAGACCTGCATATTCCATGGACTGTGCATGTTTCAGATAGCGATGATATTTCGGTTTAGTTTCTTGTTCATGCCTTTCCCTACGCCAGTGTAAGCAATCAATAAGAGAGTTTATTAGAGAAAATTAGTGCTGCGGCAGTACAAGGAAAAACACTTAATTTCAGTTACAGATCTCAGCTGATACTTGCAACTGCAAGTCATCATCATATTGTTGCATACTTCTGCATTTTTCTGAGCCAAATTCCTGCTTTTTCTTCCAAAGGCTCAGAGCTATGTACCTCATGTTATCTCTCTTCTGGTACAAACCTCCCCCTGCATCTAATGAACCTGTAGGAACTACTCCATCTATCTCAGCTCTGTGATAGCGCAGACAAAAGAGCAGCTGTCCACTTTGGACACCCAGAGCTCACACCAGCACCATTTCCAAGGAGGTCCTTAAGCACAAAATACTTAGGTCAACCCACCACTGAGGACAAAAGGACTCAAGCCTGTCCTCAGATGCAGAACAAACAGCTGTTCAGCACTTGCTACACCAACTCTTTCAATATCTGTACTGATAAAGGCATTGTGTGTGTGTATACACTGGAAAACAACAAAGCCTTTCCTATGAATCATGAAAATGTAGGCACTTACTCTCATTTTTAAATATGCCCAGATGTAGGAATGGGTGGAAAGAGGTGGGAAGTGTGTTTTCCTTTTTTTAACTTCTGTCATCTAAAAAGGCAAAAAAGAGTATCTGAAAAAGCCTCAGGTTTAGCAACTGTCAGTACTAAGGCACGTGCAGCTTTGCAGTGCACTGAAAATTAAGCTCTGTAAGGTTCATACATTACCACTAACCTTAGTTCAAAGATAATAAAAGGTTAGGGAGGAGGCAGAGATGAGGGGAACTCTCTCCTAGCTAGGTAAAAAGAAAAAACCAAACATGATGGTTGCAAAAAACCTGTATTCCACAACAAGTCCTTAAGACTCCCATGTGCTACATCAGCAGCAGTACATCCTCGATTTTTATTGTAATCTTGTGGCTTTTTATTTGTAACTTATATGAAAAGAATCACATTGATTGGGGCAGATTTAACTCAGTAAAACCTATTCTACTGAGATTGTCTGTGCTAGGTGATTTTATCAAGTTCTCTTTTGGTTTCATTTTCTTCCTCATCCCTATCCCCAGGGGAGATTGCAGCCCAGCTTGCAGAGCAAATTGCCCTAAATTGAGTTCTTTCTCTGCCATATACAGGCCTGCCTTTGGCTCCTCAGCTTGAAAACTTTATGCATTCTTATTTTTCTCCATCTTCCTTAACATCTTCCTTCTCTTTCCAATTAAAATGGAGAAGTTTGCACCGATACCTGCTCCCAATTAAATGAATACTGCATTACTAGCCACACTCTCCAGATATCCTTTACCCTCCCTTCATTAGCCCTATTCCTCTGAGATTTCCTGGATGTCTGCCAGGGACTTATGGCAAGAATTCAAAATCTTGTATACTTTATCCCCTCAAAATCATTCTTGAATTTAAGCAGCCTGCTTCTTGGGCCCAGCATGAGAAATGCTAGTAGTGGATTCAAAGGGGAGGGAAAAAAAAGAAAGAAAATGATTTATTTAAAAGGTTAAAAAGCTCCCATAAAAGAAGCTAAGCTAAAAGAGGTTAAACTTCCGGGCTAATTGGCTTCCTTTTTCTTTTAAAAACGCTTTCTGGAAGACAACAAATGACAGGAAGGTATTCCTGTTTTATTTAAGAGTATTCATGCCTACAGAAAATGCATCATTCTCTTAACACCTCAGGCATGTTCACTGCTGCTCACTCGAATTATATACCCAGCACAGAAAAAAACCCAAGCAGTCAGAGACTTAAGCAGCTGGGTTGTTGGGGAGGGTTTTAGGCCTCTTTTTAAAAATCACCACCTAATTTTCCAACAAATGTGAGCACTGCAATACCACGGCATCAGCCACTCTTATCTGACACTTAAAATAACTAACATCATGTCAAGCTGTCAGCAACGATAGCCACATTGGCAAGTCTGAAACAGCACAGGGAAATACTGTATCCTTGCATTACTACTTGAAACTATATAAACTCTCCTTACAGACAATGCAAGTTTGCTGCATTTAACAAACAAAAACCTTTCAAATGGCTCAGCATAATGTAGTGGCTGAAAGCCCCTGTGTGGAACTACAGTTTTTCTTGTGACTGGATTTGAAGCAGTCATTTAAACCCTTTAAAGCAAAATTCTGATGTTAATAGTCTGATGCTTAGTGACTACCTCACAGCCATATTCCCAAACCAAGCAAATGTCATTCCTGTACACTTTAGAAGAAGCTTTTCTCTTTTAAAACACTACAATATTTTTGTAGCACTGTTGTAGCCTTCAGGGAAGTTTCACAGGGGAGATTTTCAGCAACTGAATACCTTCAAATGGATTTATCTACTCCAGTAAAGCCAGGTAAAAGATGGGGTTTGTAGCACTGAATTCTTGCCTTCTGTTAGCTGGCTGTTTCTCACGAGCCATAGCTTCCCAGGTAAGTCTGACTCAGTGAGAACAGTTTGTAGGAGCCAAAGTACGAATGTGTGTGTATATGTGTGTGATAGGGCAGGGGTTAACAGGCTGCTTTTAAGGATTTCAGTGACTTACAGGTTACATGTTTAATTTTCCTTGTCTCTTAATTTCTCAGCCAATATTTCTTCATGCAGGATAATTCCTGCCCAATGAAAGCAATCTCCTTGGAAAATTCTTTAAAAGTTGTCCTGAGTTCAGCAGTAGCATTTTTCTCCTTCTTAGTAGCTGGTGCAGTGCTGTGGTTTTGACTTTCAGTCTGAGCACAGCACTGATAACACCAATGCTTTTAGCTGCTGCTCAGTAATGTTTACTCTGACCAAGGACTTTCTGAGTCTCATGCTCTTCCAGGGAGGAGGGGAAACCAGGAGGAAGCAGAGACAGAACACCTGACCCAAACTAACCAAAGAGGTATTCCATACCACAGCACGTCATGCCCACTAGAAAAATGTGGGGCAGTTACCTGGAAGGGTGAGATCACTGCTCAGGTCAGGCTGGGTATCAGTCAGCGGGTGGTGAGCAGTTGTACTCTTTTCCCTTGTTATTTCCCTTGTCATTATTATTATTATTGGTGGTAGCAGCAGTGGTTTGTGTTATACCTTAGTTACTGGACTGTTCTTATCTCAACCTGTGGGAGTTACACCCTTTCGATTCTTCTCCCCATCCCTCAGGGAGTGGGGGGGAGGAATGGGGAGGGGAGTGAGAGATTGGCTGGGTTGTTCTGAGTTACCAGCTGGGCTTAAACTCCAACAAAGTGAAGGAGGAAAAACCATCTCCTATTTGTGGAAGCTGCTTCTGATCTTGTTTTCCCTATTATTAAACCTTTATTTACTAATTACTACTTCTAAGCCCCTTTTACAGATGGAAACAGGAAAAGGTATTATAAGTATCAGTACTGATTGTAAAAATACTAAATAGTACAATATTTAGGTTTTATAAATATTTATCTAAGATCTTATTGCATTTACTCAAGTCATGTCCACAAACAAGTAATAACATTCCCTCTCACTTTCCCTTGCAGACAGGTAACAGGAAATGAGTGCAGGACCAGAAGTGATGTAAACAATTTTTAGAGCCAACAAAAAGAAAAATTAGCCACTATACAAAAATATACCGTACATATATGGTGCTCCAAAAGCCCTAAACCATACATCTTATCAAGTTAATAAAATATACTCTGAGAACTGTCATTGTGGATTAAAATACTGTAAAATAATAAAAGTAAGTAAAATAAGCTCACTCTATCCATTCTAAAAGTTCTTAGAAAGAACGCACCAATATATCAAAGCTATCATACTGTTGGGATACATTCAGTATTATTAATAGTCTCTGCTTAGGAAAGGCCACGGATAACATGAGCCAAGAAAAAACTGTACTAAGGAGTTTCAGACTAACCAATTCACAGATAAATACTACAGGTACATTGTACTACAGTACTTCCTGGAAATTTATGTGACCTACAAGCACCAACAAGCTATGGATGTTATGTAAGGTATTGTACAAATAAAACTAGTTTTCTTCAATACTGATGTTAATATTGGCCTCCAAAAAAATTCAGGTCAGGATTTAAATCCTGGGGTCTTTGTGGTACTTTTCCAACAGCTTCCGTCACTATCCAAGAAAAACTAACATAACCCTCAAAAATTATCTGGCATTCTGGTATTTTTAATTTTTTGCCATCCACCAGCAACAAGACCATAAACAGGAAGAAATTTCAGTGTTTAAAAGTTATCTGCCAAAATGAGATAATTTTTAGGTTTCTGATTGTTGAGGCAAAATCAAAATCTCTTATTCAGTTCTCAAATTCCGTAAGCAGTACACAGGGAAATGAGGCATTCTAGAAGCCAGTGAAGCCCTGAGCAGTGAATTACCTAAAATTATTATATTCAACAAGCAATTGCTGATAATGCATTTTGGGAACCACTTAAGACCAAGTCTTTACCTGCATTTCCAACCCTCCTAACTCAGAAACTGACGCAGTACCCCTGTCTATAGAGGAACACATCACTGAACTTTCTTGCCATGTTCTCCCTCCACAAACCTATGGTGTCTCTCTCAGATACAGTTTGAATCTCAGTTTGGCAGTTTCAAAAGAAGGACTGGAAAGCATTACTCCCACCTAGAGTAGCCTTGCATGTAACAGCATAAGACAGATTTTGGACAGTGTAGATTTGAATCTAATCAGCCAGAGGAAGGAATGGAACACAAATTTTAAGTTAGTAAGGAAAAATATTTAAACATGCTGTCTTTCTATAAATGGCTAAATTGTCCTTCTATTGACTTAATTTAGGAGTCTGACAGCCGTAATCAATAGCCACATTTTGATAGGAGCCTACTGCCACAATGTGAGGCATATGCTGAGACTGCCAACTGCTTGAGTTTCTCAGAATTATACACTAAAATAATTGTTTATGGACATCATCTGGCTGCATCTGGTGTAGTTTCCCACCTGGTCAGCATGGTCAAGATTTGAATGGTCCTGAAAAAAGCTCGTAAGTGCAATTTTATGCACATAAGGAATTTTAATTCAACAAATAAGAAGCCTATATCTTCCCTACTTAACACCATGGTTAGATGGCAGCTAACTATGGATTTTCAGTTTTAGAATGGGGTATCTAAATCCCCTCTGGATTTTTTTGGATCTGCTCCTGGATTTACTGAAAGTCTTCTCTCTTCCTGATAATCTCATGCTGCAGCTATATCTAAATTTTCAAGATCAAAATCTTCATCATACAGGTGTGTTCCTGCCAGTTAGCTTCTATTTTGTTGTCAAAAACACAGCACTGCACCAGCTACTAACATTGAGAAAATACTACTGCTGAACCCAGGACATATTTTTATGAATGAATGAAATCCATCTAAGTTTTTCTGACTCATAAAAATATATATATTTTGGCTAGCAAAGTTCACCCAGCAGAGTACTACAAACAGCATCAAAAATAGAGAGAAGACAAACCACTGTCCTGTGTTGCCACTGATCATGGAGAAAGAATGTTACTCAAATTGTTTTCCTTGGAGCAAATACACCAATATTCCCTCGAGAAAGTCATCATCATAGATATTCCAATTCATGTCCAATACAGGTATCTGCAGCCCTGGAAAAAAAAATTACCATCCTCAAATAAACAAGATTCAAAGTAAAAGCATTTTCCTTCCAACTCAGAGATCTCTGAAGTTCTATTTTGCGATGTGTTTACCTTCAAAAGCTAGATGAATACATTTACAATGCTCTTTTAAGGAACTGCAGAACCAGTCTTTCTATGCATTTCAACTACATAAACTTTTTGGTGTTACTTGGACCACGTGCTTGGTTTGTTATTCCACTCAGTCTGCAAAAGGCCCTGAATATGCTCTTACAGACACCTCTCAAATGTTAAGCAATTGAATTATGCTTCATATTTCTATAGCTTGTTTGCAACCTCAAAAAGGACAATAACATACCCACCCTACTCTCCTCAGACCCTATCAATAACAGAAAGGAATAATTATTAATTAGGTATGGCATAATAAGTCTCTAGCTTCATGGAATAATTTCATCTCACAGTTTTGAAACAATTTCCTTGCCCACCAAATGCTCCCTTTACACAGTGACAGACTGATCACTTAGGATATGTCAGTACATGGAAAAACTTTAAATAGTTACAGTGCAGTACAACATTAGAATTTAATAAAAAGAAAATATCTGCTGTAGAACTGAAAGAACACACACAAATACTTCAACAAATTAATATTTAAAGTCCAAAGGTTATTAAAAAAAAGCATGACAACTTACTCTGTATCACAAACTTGTACTGATAACATATTAATTATAATTCAATGTTCCAATTATTTCTTGATGCTAGTATGCCTTTCCCTTACAATTCTGCTTCCCAACACAACTACTGCTTGAAGGAAGATCTAGAGAAAAGAGAGCTTTGATTATTCTCCTTAGAATAATCTATTATTGGAACCACCTTCAAGTATTTCAGGGTTTCTGCTAAAGCTTCTGTATTTTGCATGCTAGCTAATAGCTAATGCCTCTTTGATGACTCCAGTAAATGAGATTACAGTCCTTTGTCTAAAACAAATCAATGACAGTGAATGCAGTTCTAGAAAACATTTCTGTGTATCTTCAGTTGCTACAAACTTCCTTGGAAGTCTGAAGGTGACAACCATTTCCTAGTTTGATAATTAGTTATTATTATGACTATTTTAACATCTGCAGGGGAAGAAAACACACTTCTTAATTTTAAAATGTATTTGTGCTACTGTTTTCAGAAATGAAAACCAAGGCATGCGGTGAATAACTTGTTAAAGGTCATACACTGAGTCTGCAGCACAGACAGGATTAGAATTTCAAGTTCTTGAGTTTCTGTACCTCAGTAACTAGTATCCTTCTCATAATACATTTTATATCATAGAAGGTATCAAGAATACCCATACATGTCATCAATTGCTAAAACATTTAACAAAGCACAACAAAGTAGCACCACATGAATACATAATAAACCATGTTAATGTGAAGTGTGAAAAACCCCTCAACTTCTCTTATAATTCCCACAGCCAGGTGTAAAAATCTTGGTGTTACCTGAATCTAAAGCAACCACTAAAGATACTGAAGCTGTACGATACCTCATGGATCAACTTGTGCACTTTGCTCTGAAGGTATGCACAAATAAGATACAGCATGGGGGCCAGACAAAGAAACTGTGCCAGTCTAAGAGCCAGTACAGGTACCAGCGCTGCACTTTAAGAAGTAACAACGACAGGACAAACAATGAAGCCATGTAATTATTAGCTTGGCCTTTTAGTTTTCTGAAAAGTATGAGAGCAAAAGTGTGAAATTAGTGATAGACCTGCAGCCTTACAAAGGCAAGAGGCTGGTGGTAGAGATGAATGGCTAGTGTTTCTCGCCAAAGTGCGAAGGTCTGGGCTCTCTGAGCAGATTAGTACCTATTTTCTGGCTACCAAAAGTCTGGAACTACTGTGCTATTACATGTCTATTGTCACTTCATTTATCTACTTACTATTAATACTTACTTATTCAAAAGGAGAAAGAAATCAGGAAAGCTAGCTTTAAAACTCAGTATTTCTGGCCAAAGAGTAAGGTGCTAATACCATACAAAGAGGCAAGGCAGCCAATCAGTGGCATCTTTCTTCTTAGACAGAAACTCTTCACTTTTGCTGATATCTTCTCATCACTAGAGTGCAGCAAGTTACTACCAGCCAAAACTCAGCAAGAGCTGTCATTTCACAGACAGACAGCAAACCATTTTGTTCTGTGTAAGGCAACATAGTCCAAACCCCAGCTCCTGCTGAAATGGCAAAGCATTTTTGCACAGAAGTGAGATAATAACGATCATCTGACTACTAGACCTTTCAGGGAACAGAATCAACTCATTAACATAAATGCAATTAAACCAGAAACAAAACAAAACTGATGGTTTTCTTTAAATTAGTAAATTGAATTGCTGCGGTTTAAGGTTCAGCAAGCATCAATACTTTCACCACCAAAAACAGCCAGGCGCCATCTTGCCACTAGTAAGGACAGTGGAAGTGAGGAAGTAAAACCTGCTGTCAAGAGTTTTTAGCCTTGCTCAGCTACTTTCAGAACTGCAGGCCAAGGCAGGTAGTAGATATACCTCCTGCTTGTCCCACATTCCTGACTGACTTCATTCAGATTTCATAAAAGTTCTTTTATTTGTAAGACTTCGGCAATCAAGCAGTTTAAAGGTACAACAACTTTCATTGGTTCTATTGGATTATTCCCCAGAAAAAGTGATGATAGACTTTGAGTATGCTCAATATCGTTTACAACATGCCAAAAACATTTTCAATTATTTTTCTAATTGCATGCAATTTAGTGCTTTTCTTTTTTTTTTTTTTTTTTTTTACTACAAGTCTATGAGATTTATTCCACTTTCAATTACACCAGTATAAACCAGGAATAATACTGTAAAAACCACTGAATTTTGCTGGTAGAAACTGGAGCCAGTTGTGCAACGATTTCAAAATATGTTTTATGTGTGAATCTTCCTGACAATAAGCAAACCTGAGTTTATAACAAGAGCACATCATGAGAACATTTCATGTTAGGATTTTACAGTGTCTGCTGTACTCATAGTGTTCCATTACTATCTTAATCACATACACAAATATTTTAATGAAACAAGCTTTGAAACAGAGAAATGCATAGCTCCAGAATCAGCACTGATCTAGATAATTAATTTTAAAATCATTAACTATCATAATTTTCTAGCTTTTCTAGAAGACAGGAAACAAAAAAGAAAAAAGGATGTTTAATCAATGTAGAAGATCTATCATAACCCCTCAAACATTATGAAAATTTGGGATACAGTCATATATAAACATTTTCAACTTAAATAACCATAAAGGATGAGCCATAGTGGCCTCTGAAGCCACACAGAGCTTTGCAAGTTTGGTATGATCATGTAAAATATCAAGGAAAAGAATTCAGGTATGTCAGCATAATTGTTATTCCTTAAGAGTTTTTTCATAATTCCAGTTCAAACTGCATGAGGTTTACATGACTTATTCACTGTGGAACAAAAATGCTCATGGTTATCCATAGTTCACTAAACCATCTCCACAAACATCTGTAAATAGAAAAACTTTCAAGTAAAAAAAAACATGGCACGAATTTACTTAGTATGATGTGACTTTAGACCAGGGCAGAACAGCAGGAAGAAAATGAAAAACTTTTGCATAACTCCCTGCAGAGCTCATTCTTGAAACACAGGATGGCAATTCAAAAACTTATCAAAATTCAGAAGATGGGAAACCTTCACTCGACCAGTGTTCACCATACCACCAGATGATGCTGCAACACTGGTAAAAATAACAGGATCATACCTTGTATGATAATTTAGCTATCAATATAGAGTTCAAACATCCACTTATGCCACTGGGAAAATCAACTGTCCATGAAAGAGAACCCTGACAGGAATTTGTTATTGAATATACAATTGATAAAACTAGTTCTGTTACTTCACAGTACGTCATTTGTAGTTAACTAAAGATGAAAAGCAATAAAATATTTACAACTACAGATAAATAACATAGCAATAACCATATACAAAACTCTAAGCAACTACATGCCCTAACTTCTGCTTCCGAGATAGCAACACTAAATATTCGGTTTGATAACAGTACATGCATGATGGTAAGGAGAGACGAATCACTCATATTCTCCATACTTCAGTGAGCTGCCCAATCCTCTCCAGGGAAGTGAAAGTATAGTCACACATCTTTAGTTCATGCACCAATAACAATTATATTTTAATGTGTTTTTTTGAGACTTCCACTGTAATGGGGGGGGGAGGAGACAGGAAGAAGCAGGGGGGAATACCTGGGGCTTTTGTTTGTCTTTATTTTTTTTTAACAGGAGCTTGCTCATATAGGTGAACCAAAACCCCCAGAAGAAAAAACAAACAAACAAAAAAAAACAAACAAAAAAAAAAAAACAAAAAAAAAAAAAAAAAAACCAACCAAACCAAAAAACAACAGTATAAGTCATTAAATGATCAATACAACGTTCATTTTCAGGAGACAAACTCACAGAAAAAATAAACAAGAACATCAGCCTCTCCCAGTTTTTAATATGGTATGTCACAAAAAGATTAGCATGCAATGCAGTTAGAGTTTCTTATTGAAGAAAATGTGCTGTAAGGAAAAAATGTTCACATTTTAACAATGAAATTAATAGAGAATGAAATGCTTATGTGGAACTCCAAACAATGTTTACCCAGCATATCAATGACTAGGTAATCCTCGTATCTAACTGTCTAAAACCAAGCCTACTCCCAAAGGAAACACAAAGGAAGTAGATGAGTCTGTAGAATTTTCTCACATGCCCTTCCTTTACCACTTGTAATCATATATGCTTGGGAAGGCTGGATTTGATGCAATTTTTCCTCCTACACAGAGCAAGCCCTGCTTGAGTTAATAATCATAGAATCATAGAATCATTTAGGTTAAAAAAGACCTTTAAGTTCATTGAGTCCAACTATTAACCTAGCACTGCCAAGTCCATCATTAAACTATGTCCCTAAGCACCGCATCTATATGTCTTTTAAATAACTCAGGATGGTGACTCCACCACTTCCCTTGGTATCCTCCTTTTGGTAAAGGCATGTTTCCCAATATCCATTCTAAATCTGCCTTGATGCAGCCTAAGGTCACTTCTTCTTGTCCTATTGCTTGTTACTTGGGAGACAAAAACCCACCTCCATACAACTGCCTTTCAGTAATACCGTGTCCTCATAGCCTCTTTTCTCATGGCTAAACAACTCTAATTCCCTCATCTGCGCCTTATAAGAGTTGTTCCCTGTTAATATTCAAATTGTTTTGGGATGGGGAAGTAAAATGGCATGGTTAGCTAGAGTACTTAAAATAATTCCCTTCAGGAAATGTTTTTCTCTGTTGATAATAGACTGAACTTAGGAAAGTTAGCCTCCTAACTTAGGAACATATGCTTTGAAGCCAGTACTCTGTATTTACAGCTTTCAAATTAAAGCAGATTTTGGTTTAGTATTTCATTTTACTTCTCAACTGCTGAAAGAGAACTCATGAAGAAGTATCTCTTCCAAATCCATTTTTCCTATTTTATTTTTAAGGAATTAAAACTCCTGATCTATTTGTAGTTCAGATGCCGTGATGTAGAAAGCTTCCATTGTTTTTCCCAGCCTTCCTAAACTGAAATATGACTAAATGTAACATAGTAAGCTCATTATTTTATCAGTTACAGCAACTGAAACACAAACCCCAACAAAAGAAAAAATATTCCAAACAGGAAGTATGGCTTTGGAACTGTACTTTTAAAAGGTTTATCTTTGGAACATATTTGTTGAGCAGATTATCTGTAACTAATAGCTGACCGTTATAATACTCAGTGCTTAGAGACCCTTGTCAAGCACCATATTATAAATAGAAACTGCAAAATGTCGTGGTTTAAGCCCCTCAAGCAATTTGCTAACTCCTTCCCCCCTCTTTCTTCCCCCCACTCCAGGAGGGATGGGAAAGATAATCAAAAGAATGCAAGTCCCACAGCTTGAGATAAGAACAACTTAGTAACTAAAGTATTGTCATGGGTTCAGCAGCAGCAGTCATTTTTCTTTAAGCAGTAGCTGGTGAGCACTGTGTTTTGGATTTTTGGCT